>OY744476.1:181032108-181199467 GCA_963556175.1 Tipula confusa
TTGCAAGCTGTTGCAAAAACGTTTCTATTTTGTTGGATTTTGTTATAAGCTTCATTTATTCTAGAATTTTAAGTTTGTTTCAAACTTCAGTTTCTTAATGGCCCAGTGGTAAAATAAAAATGTAATGAATTTATAGATTCTGTGATCTTGCAAGTCAAAGTATAGGTTTTCAATGTATTTACTGTAAATTTAAACGGCCCTAAAATATCGTTTGCTATACAGTTAGCTTGGCATGTTACCTAAAAAATTCCACCACGCCATCCTGTCAAACATTTGTATTTATGCACCCACTGACGTAAGCCAACCCAAAGATAAAGACACATTTTACAACAATTTGGATGATTGCAAGTTACTTGGAGAGCAACGAGTTACTCAAAGAGTAACAACGAGTCAAAACGTGTTACCAAGCGATACTCTTTCATGGCTGATATAAGGCCATGAAATGCACCTGGTTTTTATAGCGCCTGATCGTACGTACGTACTGATCGTAAACTGCGTGTCCTAACTGCGTGTTGTAATATTGAAACTATAATAGAAGGAATCCTGAAAACGTTCTGCGTATACTGTTCCTAAACAGATAGTGTAGGGACTAGCGATATGAGAGCAAGCCTCCATTTAGGAGGCGCAAAGTTCGCTATTGGGGACAACGGCTCCGTGGGGTAGGGAACGACTTGAGTTACTTTGGTTGCTTAGAATCTGATGGTGTTGGATTTTGCTACAGTAAATGTAAGCAATTACTAAAGTAAAGACCGATTATTATTATCAAGGATCGAGCTGAATCGGGCTAGTCCAGAAATATTTATAAAATATTTTAGTATAGGATGTATTTATTCTGTAACTGGACCATTTTAATCCTACAAAAACTGTTTTTGATATTTTCCCATTCTTTGCAAGTGTAAAAAACGGTTGGAAAGTAAGTGCTTGTCCGATCAATAAATTTGTTTCAGATTTTCCCATTGTATTGTTACGTGTGTGCCTCTATTCCCGGTTTGTATAACTGGATTGTGAATAAATTCCACTGATATTTACTGTATACAAATAAGCACACAATGCTATCTATACAAATAAACACACAATTCCTAACTGTTTCCACTTCAAACACCATAATACCCGCAATAAATTACATAATTATTCCTTATGTACAACAATAAACAATTTTTTATTTTAATTGGGGTTAATCCACTTCTTATAAGACTTTTAATTTCTAGATTTACCGCCTGCCACTGGTGGAGGCTAAATAACTATCATTTCTTAACTCTTTTGCGCCTAAAATACATCCCAACTCAACTCGCGAATCACGACTATACGCTGATATACCAAAGGTACATGTAACTTTATTTCTCTAGAGTTAAACCTAGAGACATCTATGAAGTAGTATTAGTATTAGCGAAAATATAGAAAAATTTGAATGAAATAATAGAAAAATAGAATATTCAAGATTTTAATGGAAACAGCTGTGTATTGTGAAGTGTTGTATACTTGATTATGGACAGTAGATATAAGTGGTATTTATTTACAATACAACCCAAAAATAGTCAGCAACGTAACATTTTTTCTATTATTTCATTCTACTTTTTGAGATGTCACTACGCTCTTCTTTTGTTTTTCTATAAAATATTTTTGCTATATTTCTGATAGTACTAACTCTACTTCATAGATGTCTTTATGCATAACTCTAGAGAAATCGAAACAATATTTTTAGCGGGAAAACGATTGACAATCGAAACAGACGTGTTGCGTGTTGCTTTGCTTGTCGCGTATTTTTTGAATAATTATTAATTTATTTTTGTAAATTAATTTGACATGATTTTTATGCAAAAATTTTAATGATAATTTTCACAATGTTGATAAATCCAAAATTAAATTAAGAAAATTTTTGAAATGTGCCTGTATATAGTGTTGTGTAGTATATATAGATAAGTGTAGTGTAGTGTAATTTAAAAAATAAAGTGTATAAACAAAAACTATCTAGGGTAGGTAAGTGATAAATATAATAAATTAACCGAAACCGAACAATTGAATAAAAAAAATTTACATCCATAATTATGTTCAATAATTTATAGGTTATGGTTTAGAAAACAAATGCGCTTATGCAACATGAAAAATATTGTAATGGTATAATATTTCTACTCAACTGAAAATGGAGAGGTTGGTTTCTTAAAAGTTGTGTTTGTTGAATTATTTCGCTTATTCTCAATTTCTCACTCTGCACAACTATATTAATTGAAATTGTGTGGAAAGCCTAACTTAAAATACTTATGTGGTCATCAAATATAATTTAATTTTTATTTGTTCTATTTAAATTTTATTATAAAACTAGTAGTCGTTTTTAGGTTTAAGTTTTAGTAAAAAAAATCAGTGTTTCTTGCTTGATTGAGAGCTGAATTGGTGGTTTCATGCTTTTATATAAGGGATTGGTCGGTGTAATTGAGGGGTTGGTCGGTGTAATATTGTTTAGGTCCCTTAGCTGACGTCGTATTTTATTTTCTAGGATCAGATCATGTAATTTATTTGACGTAGTGTTGGTTTAATTATTTGGTAGTTTTTTGTTGTTTCGGTCTTATACATCACGAATCCTTCGACCTCATTGTATCGATTTTTATCAGTTTGTACGGAATCTATGGGTTTTTGTGTTCATACCTATATAGTTGTGTTGTGTATATTTTGTATGGAGAATGGATATTTATTCTGATCTTACTTGTCCTAGATCCTTTGTGTGTTCAATCTTTGTTTGGGAGATCTATCTGTTAGGTATATATGCAATGAAGAACGGTCTGAGTATGTCAGATTGTGAATACCTGTGTTGAATATTGTGCTACTATTCGATCTGATTATGGATGATTTGACTCGTGATAAATCGTTTGGGTGGTTTACCTTATATTTTAATAATGTGTTTAGGTAATTAATAGTTTTGTACATATTTTGTCAGTTTAACGGTTGTTTCATTTAATTTTGGTGTTAAGTAATTTATTTTTGAATTCGCAATTTATATTATTATTATATTATTATATTATTATATTATTATATTATTATATTATTATATTATTATATTATTATATTATTATATTATTATATTATTATATTATCATATTATTATATTATTATATTATTATATTATTATATTATTATATTATTATATTATTATATTATTATATTATTATATTATTATATTATTATATTATTATATTATTATATTATTATATTATTATATTATTATATTATTATATTATTATATTATTATATTATTATATTATTATATTATTTTATTATTATATTATTATATTATTATATTATTATATTATTATATTATTATATTATTATATTATTATATTATTATATTATTATATTATTATATTATTATATTATTATATTATTATATTATTATATTATTATATTATTATATTATTATATTATTATATTATTATATTATTATATTATTATATTATTATATTATTATATTATTATATTATTATATTATTATATTATTATATTATTATATTATTATATTATTATATTATTATATTATTATATTATTATATTATTATATTATTATATTATTATATTATTATATTATTATATTATTATATTATTATATTATTATATTATTATATTATTATATTATTATATTATTATATTATTATATTATTATATTATTATATTATTATATTATTATATTATTATATTATTATATTATTATATTATTATATTATTATATTATTATATTATTATATTATTATATTATTATATTATTATATTATTATATTATTATATTATTATATTATTATATTATTATATTATTATATTATTATATTATTATATTATTATATTATTATATTATTATATTATTATATTATTATATTATTATATTATTATATTATTATATTATTATATTATTATATTATTATATTATTATATTATTATATTATTATATTATTATATTATTATATTATTATATTATTATATTATTATATTATTATATTATTATATTATTATATTATTATATTATTATATTATTATATTATTATATTATTATATTATTATATTATTATATTATTATATTATTATATTATTATATTATTATATTATTATATTATTATATTATTATATTATTATATTATTATATTATTATATTATTATATTATTATATTATTATATTATTATATTATTATATTATTATATTATTATATTATTATATTATTATATTATTATATTATTATATTATTATATTATTATATTATTATATTATTATATTATTATATTATTATATTATTATATTATTATATTATTATATTATTATATTATTATATTATTATATTATTATATTATTATATTATTATATTATTATATTATTATATTATTATATTATTATATTATTATATTATTATATTATTATATTATTATATTATTATATTATTATATTATTATATTATTATATTATTATATTATTATATTATTATATTATTATATTATTATATTATTATATTATTATATTATTATATTATTATATTATTATATTATTATATTATTATATTATTATATTATTATATTATTATATTATTATATTATTATATTATTATATTATTATATTATTATATTATTATATTATTATATTATTATATTATTATATTATTATATTATTATATTATTATATTATTATATTATTATATTATTATATTATTATATTATTATATTATTATATTATTATATTATTATATTATTATATTATTATATTATTATATTATTATATTATTATATTATTATATTATTATATTATTATATTATTATATTATTATATTATTATATTATTATATTATTATATTATTATATTATTATATTATTATATTATTATATTATTATATTATTATATTATTATATTATTATATTATTATATTATTATATTATTATATTATTATATTATTATATTATTATATTATTATATTATTATATTATTATATTATTATATTATTATATTATTATATTATTATATTATTATATTATTATATTATTATATTATTATATTATTATATTATTATATTATTATATTATTATATTATTATATTATTATATTATTATATTATTATATTATTATATTATTATATTATTATATTATTATATTATTATATTATTATATTATTATATTATTATATTATTATATTATTATATTATTATATTATTATATTATTATATTATTATATTATTATATTATTATATTATTATATTATTATATTATTATATTATTATATTATTATATTATTATATTATTATATTATTATATTATTATATTATTATATTATTATATTATTATATTATTATATTATTATATTATTATATTATTATATTATTATATTATTATATTATTATATTATTATATTATTATATTATTATATTATTATATTATTATATTATTATATTATTATATTATTATATTATTATATTATTATATTATTATATTATTATATTATTATATTATTATATTATTATATTATTATATTATTATATTATTATATTATTATATTATTATATTATTATATTATTATATTATTATATTATTATATTATTATATTATTATATTATTATATTATTATATTATTATATTATTATATTATTATATTATTATATTATTATATTATTATATTATTATATTATTATATTATTATATTATTATATTATTATATTATTATATTATTATATTATTATATTATTATATTATTATATTATTATATTATTATATTATTATATTATTATATTATTATATTATTATATTATTATATTATTATATTATTATATTATTATATTATTATATTATTATATTATTATATTATTATATTATTATATTATTATATTATTATATTATTATATTATTATATTATTATATTATTATATTATTATATTATTATATTATTATATTATTATATTATTATATTATTATATTATTATATTATTATATTATTATATTATTATATTATTATATTATTATATTATTATATTATTAAGGGCAGTTGCCGACCGGATCAGATTTCAGAATGTAGAGCAGATAATTATTAATGTCATTGTTTTCTGCTAATAGTAGTTTGAATATTAGCTACCAGGAACCCGGACAAATTTTGTTATTACCGGCATACTTTTTTTTCTTCCCCCACTAAAAAGCACCTAACTGTCGATCGCATCAGTGTCAGTAACACGGTCGAGTCAGTCATTTCTAGCATTCTTATCTTATTCTTCGGTTTTGTTATGTGTAACACGGGTGTAGAGTGGTGCCCGACTGTCGGCATTTTAGCTTGCGGGTGACATTACTATTCTAATCACTACTGTATTACACATATTATGTATAGTCGTATGTATATATAGCTAGGTAATATACACATTACATAAATGAATAAATAAATTTTGTTAAATGAAATGTAACAAAATTAAAATCGGTAAACAAAAAAAAACCTTAAATTGATCTAATCAAAAAATTGTATCCATTTTTATTTTCATATATGTATTTATAGTTTGTACACAAATCGAATATAATCAATGCGGTATAAATGTTTATTTATTTGCTTAATTAGATAATAAATTAGATTTAGATTTAGTTTATATATTTTTTTTTAGTTTTGTTGTACTATAATTTTTTTCTATTTTCGTCCTATTGTTATTGTGTTTAGTTTACCGATTCGAATTTTTATTTAGTCTAGTGTGGTGGCATATACATGGTGTGGTTTAGGTAAGTCTTGACACATAACATGAAAATTGTTTAGACAATTTTAGAGCGTAAAATCCTTATCTTAATTGACTATTTGTTTTAGAGCGGATTCACCAATTACCTATATGACTTAACTATATGTACTCAATTCCCAATCAGTATATACATAATATTAGAGGTAAACCACTAAACGCAATTTAATTGATACAAAAAAAGAAAAAAAAATTATCATATAATTTTATGGATATTACAACACTATTATTTCATTTATTTTTTTATTCTTCCTTCAAGATATAAGTAACTAACTATATATACACGATATAACAATCTTTTTTCGGTTTTAGTGTGTTTCCACCTTAGGATTCCACCAATTCATTTTCTATAGGTTGTTCGTAACGCAAGCAGAATATATGTTATGATTAAGTTGTTATTCGGACTAATTTGAATTTTTTTACGATTGTCTTCTTGCATGCATAAGATGAACTAAAATTTACGCTAGATATGTTTATATGTATATAAGTATGGTTATACAGTGATGGAAATTGGCAAATAAATGTTTAAAAATGCAACTTTAGCTTGTATGATTTTATGACTTATCACTTTTAGCACTATTAATACTTCTATAACTTCTTAATTCTAACAATAACTTCCATCTCTCTATCACTTCTATCACTTTATGAAATGTTCGATTTTATTTTGGTTCAAAATGAGTGGAATTCCGTTATAATGAGTAAAGAGTGGATTTTAAAAGTTCTAGATAACCGAAATTACGTTTCAAAAAACTTAATTTTTTGAAAATAAAAAACCCAAATTTTGACAGTCATATGTGTGAAAATCTGAGTTAAAATCTTCAATTTCATTTTGATGTTAAATGTGTTGAATCTCGTTCATTATGAGCTTATGCTGAATTTTTGGATTTATAGCGTGGTCTATAAAATCCTAGATAACCGAATTTACGTTAAAAAACTTGATTTTTCGAAAATAAAAAATCCAAATTTTGACAGTCGTCTATAACCTTGTATATTTGAGAAAATCTTAGTTAAAAATGAGTGGAATTCCGTTCATAATGAGTTTAGAGATTTTTAGGAATTTTTGGTTTCTGGATTTTTAGGAATTTTTGGTTCAAGAACACAAAATTAAAATTTGTTTAACAGTAGAGAGTTGTGGTTACTGAAACCTTTTTCAAAAACGGTCAGCATCTAACGTAGTACAGTTATCATGATGTAATGGACTGCGCTATTTTTAACCGGATAAGCAAGGACTTTGATGTCATTACTTGGTTCGTTGGTAATATTATGGTATCTCTTAAAGCTCATTAGAAATATTTATAAATTTGAAGTAATCGTGTACTATCTCATTGGCATAATAACTGTGAAAGTGTTTATTCTGGCAAATGTTCTGTTTTAATATTTCTCATTACAACTTTTGGACAAACCAATCAAATAAAATGTCAGTTAGCAGTGGCCAACTGAAAGCTCGTTTGTCGATCGAATATTACCACTATGTTCATTAGAGTCTGACGGTGATGATAATGAAGAGGTACATTTGTTTAATAATTTACCAGTTGCTTTTATGCAACATGTTACAAATCTTGACTGTTAAAATGTCGGGTCGACGAAAGAAGTTCAAGCTAATCAATAAAAAATTCAATTCGATTGATTTCCGTTCAAAGTTCTTTTAACTGCTATATGCACGGTTTAACATGGTAAATAACTCAAGAATTGTTTACCATGTGTAGAATTTAAAGCTCCAGCTACCACGAGCTTACTAGAATAGTATGTAGGACTAATTAGTAATCAGCATTTGACTAAACAGCTCCTGGTCAAACCCAATCATTGTCAGACATTTTTTGCGTAAGAATGTCATCTTATCGCGTGGAGTGGCATACTCTTCTTCTATCTTTGGTGAGTTCCTTTGTCATTCTTATAGAGCTTTGTCCTATTTAACCTGTTAATTGATACTTTTGAAATATAACTTTAAACTGAGGCATGTTGAACCTCACTCCACGCAATTGAAGTTAAATCATCTTAGTTCTCACTCCATTTGCAGCGCTTCTAAAGTCGAGTGTTTCTAAATTTGACTAATTATTTTTTTGGCCAACAATAAACCAATTATGTAGTTATTGCCCGAATTCGTCATTTTGCCTATAACACGTCTTCTCTTTTGTCCTGAATGTTTTATATCGAACTTTCGTCCACAAATTCTACTTCTTGAACATTACAATTCATACTACTATTAAAGTTTAAGTTCCAGAGATCAGAACCCAATTTAGAGCTCATCTATAGTGTGTCAAACTTAGAAACAATCGGTGCAAACACGTGATTTATTGTATGCGTAATTGAGCCCATTTATTTTTAAAATTTTTGTTAAAATGTGCGCAGTCTGAATTTAAGATGAGAACGAACGCTCTATCATCACTCGACACTGAGATTTGGTTACTTCCCGGCATACTAACATATCGTTAGTCACAAGTTTAATATCAGTAATTTCGACCGGTTTATTCAATTGTTCCAATTGTTTGGTTAGTATTTCGCATTTAAAATTAGCCTTAAATTTCAGCGGGGCACATACATTTATGTTATATTTCCTTCACTGTACACGATTTCATTGTCATCTCTCACTTTCGTAAAATAAAAATATTCACTCTGTTTACGACTGCTAAAAATGAGTTACTGATATTAGGTTGGGGAAAAGGATTCATATGATTGTGTTAGTTATAGGGTTAGGATCGTAAAAAAACTTAGCTTGCAATATTATAATAAAAAAGAGAGAGAGAGAAAAAAACCATAATCACAATTTCAACTTTGGAGACCTGTTAAAATAGAAACACTTAAAAAAATAGAAACCATTTAAATTTTGAATATATCTTTGTTCTAGTATAAATACTCTTCGTTTTTTGAAGATCCTCATCTATTGGCAATAACTGGAAACATTATACTAAAAATAGAGACAGTTAAAATTTTAATTACAACCCTAAACCTCATAAATTTAAATGCTTCATTCTTGAAGTCCTGACCGATCATATAATTATATGATCGGGTGATCATATAATTTGTGCTTTGCAGATCTTCTTCTGCCAATTTTTGGAAACTTTATTTGTACTAAGAAATAAATGTAAACGTTATACTACAAAATAGAATAAAATTCTCTAAAACAGATGCATCTTTGGTGACCCTTTAAAAATTGAAAAAAGAGAGTGTACAATTTTAATTGTTGCTTGCTCTAACCCTAGCTTTGGGTTTTGGAGATCATAATAGCCAATAATTGGAAATATTATACAAAAAAACAAAAAAAAAATAGAGGTTATAAAAAAACATAGTCACAGTCTAAACCTCAAATCCATCTTTGATGACCCTTATAAAATTAAAAAAAAATAAAGGAAACGTTTTAATGTTAGAGTCCATTAAAATCGTTGGGTGATCAGAAGTTTTGCTAAAATTTGAAGGTTTAAACTTTTTCCCCAACCTAATATAAATTTGGTATAAGGGAATGCATATCTTTATTATTATAATTTTCTTAACGATGATAATTTATTTATGATACATATTTATATAAATGTTTGAAGAATTCATTTTTATTTATGTGTAGATATTTATTTATTTTTTGGTTTTTTTTAAATGGAAAAATAATAAAAATTGTTTTAATGTTGTTATTATTGTATTATTCCGAGGTATTATTATTTTTTTTCGCGAATCGGTTTGTTATTTTTTTTTTTTTTAATTTCTTGTATAGATTTAATACTTTTATTTTTTTATTTTCTTGTAAGTGCTTTGCTGCATTATTATTATTATCATTATTATTATACGATGGTGTGGTTATTGTTCGTACGAACATGTATGTTTTTTTATTTTTAGTTATGTTTTTTTTTGAATAACATAAAACTACAAAATTATTTTCAATTTTATGATGTTTTGCACTTTTGTTGGTTCGCTATTTATGTTCAAGTATATATATATATAGTCATTAGTTTATGTTGTCGGAGGGTATTCTTAAGACTGGTAAAATATATAACCTATATCTACTTATCAACTTATCTATCTTTGTTCAACGTGTATGAGAATATTTTGCAACGGTTTCGATGTCTGATTTATTTCTGGGTTGTTAATTTTAGTTCATAGTTTGTTCAAATCAAGCCAAGCTTAAGCCTCGTGGTAATGAGGTATTTTAAAAATATTGGTTTTTTAGCTTATTACCAATGAATTCCTATCGGGATGTTACTAAAAATATCGTACTCGCTGCGTCTATTTGTAGGCCCAGTTTGTGATGTGTTTAGATGCTTCGAATCAGAATTATTACCAATAAAACATGCTGCAATATTGTGGTCGTCATTATCGATAAATATTCCTTATTAATTTAAGGATTTGAAAGCTAGCTTTCGGTATCCTTTTGTTACTAAAAATAGCACACGCCAGTACTAAAATTAACCGAGCACATTCATTTAGGAATCACAGCATCACAGTCACAGCTCATACCTAAATCGACTATTTCTATTTTTGATTAATAAAAATGCTAGCAAAATATATTGAGCAAACAATTTCCAGATTTCTAACAAAAAAACATTACGCAAAAAAATGGGCAGATTGCGTTTTCCAAATTTCGCCTAGCGTAACGGTAAATTTGTTGTTGAACCGAAAGTGCAAAACTGTTTGTTGTATCTGAAATTATTAAAGGCATAATGTATTTATTGGCAGTAAATGTTATGGCAATAATGTTAAAGTTGCTACCAAGAAAATAAATAAAGAAAAGTTTTGTTACGGTACAGAGTCCTAAAACCTCAGTACGGGCTACTAAAGAAAAAAAGAAAATAAAAGCAGGATTCAAACCGTAGAAAATCAATAACTTCAATAATACAACTGTGGCAAACTTAGCGATTGTAACAGATATGACTTTAAAAAATATGAAGGAATGACCTGGAAAATCTGTGGGTGGAGTATAGCATAATCCTAAAAATTTTTTTGTCAAGTCTTTTTTCAATTTATAATTCCGTTATTGAGTGACAAACCTCGCCGATTAAAATTATTTAGAATCATTACTAAAACATGAATATAATATAATTTGGATCAAGGTATTTGTGATATGGCTCCCGCATTTAGGCTAAAGGCTAGAATTTTTAATCGGTGATATTCATATTTACAGTTGTTAAGCTCCTCCTATAGTATGCGTCGTTTGTAGATTTTTAAACGTATTTGGACCGACTTGAGACGCATCGCAACTTTTTAAAGAAAGCATGTTCCTGCTCATGTTGAAAAGCTCGGCAAACAACTGAAACAACATTTTCTCAAGTTTTGTCTTCATTTCCACCGTGGGATTATGATTGCCCAAAAGTAGTAAGAAAAGTGAATTATAGTTCCCGCAACAGGAAACTTTCTAAAATTTAAATTAACCGAAATGACTAAAAACAAAGAAAGACCAAAGGAAAAAGCAGAGCTCTGATTGTTAATGTTTCTGATTGTAAAAACCGCAGAAATTGGTGGTTCCCGAAATAATTAAGCTTGCTATTTTGAGAAAGCCAAAAGAGACAGTTGTGAAGCCTGGTATCTTGGAATAAACTATATGAACCATTAACTTGGTTAAATCAATGTTGGAAGCTAGGAGGAAGGGAGTCACAAGGAAATTCTATGCCACTGTTAAAATTGGAAGGTTTATTCAATTTGTGAAGATGGGATTACTTACTTGACAAATTACGTCAAAAAAATGTCCTGCAACAGTTGTTGATAATATTGAAGAA
Organism: Tipula confusa; assembly: GCA_963556175.1. Taxonomy (NCBI): domain Eukaryota; kingdom Metazoa; phylum Arthropoda; class Insecta; order Diptera; family Tipulidae; genus Tipula; species Tipula confusa. Next base: position 181,044,525 of record OY744476.1, read on the forward strand.
TACTTCCGCAACAGGATCCTAACGTAGAAAACAGTTGATGTTAGAATAGAATTTGGTATTACAGTTATAATATTGTCTCATCAGTTAGTTATGTTATATGGAGCTCCAATTTGGATCAACAAGTGAAACGTGTTGTAATGAAAAAAAATTACATTTTTAAAGTATTGTGTATGATAGTAGGATTGCCTTTTATTGATCTCATTGATAGAGCGAAAAAAATGTTTGCATTATGAATCAAATAAATGCCGTTGAATTGACCAATCGAATCTTGAGCTAAAAGTTTGAATAGACAGGAGAAATTAAAAAGCCGACTATTATACCTGTTTCAATTCTTTGCAGGTTATGGAGTTTCTTACTGCCCAACATGTTTTGAAGTATAAGTATAAAAAATCGAACTTGTATTTTCGGAATGTACTCCTCAAAAACAGTGGGATCTAGCTACGAGTACAAGTAAGTAGCTGCGATGTTTTCTGGTGCAGAAATGGCATTACCTCAAGGAGTAGGAACATTAACAAGACCTAAAAGAAATAAAGCACTCCTGGAATAGAAATAGAAACCAGTAAGCAGCCGAATAATGCACACCCGAATCACATCACAATTGTCCAGGGAGATTTTAACGCAAAAATTGGAACTGATAATGCAGGCATAATCCATTATAGGTAAAGAAGCATTTAAGTCAACAAGAAACAATAATGGAGAAATTCTCACACAAAAACATGCACAAGTACACTTGGATGTCACCAGATGGCGCAGAACATTCAATATAAACATTCAAATCAACATTCAAATTCGGAAAACATTTCGTCGCTGTACAATACGTAATGAACAACAAGAAGAAATTTAACAAAGGTTGAGATGTGCCGACACCAAAACTCTTTTCAGTAAAGCCCTACAACTTAGTATTACCAATAAACAAACTGGCATAGTTATTGAAAAATGGTCACAAACTCAGATGCCAAGACAACACGAGGAAATCCTGGGTAAGAGCTGATACCTGGAAGAAAATTGAGGAACGCCGTCAACTATAGCAACAGTTGTGCCAATAAAACACGACTGAAATTAGAAGGCAATACGAAGATACAGCTCGACAAATAAAAAAAATGGAACGGAGTCATCGCAAACATAAACATACAACAGGAGCAAACATATAGAAACATTGACTCGATTAATAGGAGCGCAATTCGGAAGGCACTTAGCGAAATTGACATTCCAAAGAAAATGGTAGAACACATTAAAGAAATGCACCGGAGTGCTGGATATAGAGTACAATATCAAGGCAACCAGAATGGAAAACAGCACAACATACGTGGAGTTAGGCAGGGATTTGTAGGCAGGGATCCTTACTGTTGTTCACAATAGTACGTTAAACATTGTAATCTGTAGATTAGACGTAGCAGGAACAAATTGAATTCAATGGGACCTCATCAGTCGGCCAAATGATCTTGATTGCTCAGACGATATATGACTGCTAATACAGAAATCCGCCAAATTGGAGGAGAAACCTGCAGATTGGTTGTACAGTGGCAAAAACAGGCGACAAAGTCCAAAGATTAACAAAGCCAGAAATATCTCCATCATTTTCATCATGCCCCATAAGATCTGGAACATATCCGCACTGTCAAGAAATACAAAACTACGAATGTTCAATGACTGTGTAAAATTGTATGCGTATGGTTTTGAAATATTAAAAAACACACAGTCTCCAGGTATTGGCAAATAAATGCCTCAGGCGATTAATAAGACGCTTATGGCCAAACAAAATCACGATCGTGGAGCTCATCCTGCAAACAAGGTAAATCGATATAGAGAGAATTTAGGAAACGAAAATGTTGCTGGATAAGATACACATCGAAAGCCATCAAGTGACATTTGAATGATACTATTATAGAATGGAACCCGCGCGAAAAGAGGAAAGTCAGAAGACCACCGATGACATGGAAAAAAATATGCTAACTGAAGCAAAACAAACTTCGTTAAATTCGTTAATCCGTTTGTGTTATAACCGTCGAAGAGTACTATCTAGCGATTGTTCCGAGAACTTGTATGGCACTGGGTTTTAAATTACGGTTTTAGTTGATGGAAGTCTAATAGTCTTATGGTGAAAGTCAAATTTTTGGAACCGCACAACCATTCCCTACTTTTCACTGAAGACATCGAACTGTTAATAAGTTAAACTGTTAAAATGAGACTTACAGTACGTAAGGCCAGCCATGGCCTCTTTAAAACCATTTATTATGATTTTTTATGTATAGCTAATTGTATGTTTTGTAAAACAGCTTTGTAAAATACTTTAATTGTTTAATAAATGATTTAATGAATATTTCAAAATGCCAAACTGTCTACAATGATATTCGCCGTGTTTTCACATTTATGTTTCATATTTTGTTGTTTTCTCTCGTTGCGGTCGGCGGTGAGTGGAGGGTACATAATTGTTTTATTAGTAAATTATCCAGATAGATATCCATTTACATTTATACAGTCGATTCATACATATATACGACTGGCCAATTTCAATTAATTATTCGGGAAATTGTTCAGCTGGTTTAAAAAAAAAATTAATTATTTTATTAAACCTAATTTAGTATTTTGGTTTTGTTTAAAATCTTGTTAAATAAATTATATGTCGTCAACCAAAAATATTTACGAGTATATCCCACTGTTTTGGTATAATATGTATATAAGTTATAGTCCGACCGTTTATCGATTTCATAATTTTAAATTAAAAAAATGTATGCTTTTTTTTTTAATTTAAACTTTAAAATAAGAAAAATTTCCGATCGAAATTAAATTAACAATCAAATTTGGTAACACACAATTTAAATAAGCGATTGTGTTATACGATCTTAACATATAAAAATCGTTGATTGGACGATCACCATACATGGTATACTACAAGGAGTTGTTAAATTGAATGCCATAAGCTAAAATGTAAATACAAATTTAAAAAATGTTATAATTATAAATTAAATTAAATAGTATGTGTTATAGTTTTTATTTTAAGAGGCGTAAGTGTTTTTTTTAAACACTTAAATTATGGTATGTAAATTGGTGTTATTAATTAAAAAAATGTATGTTTGGTGTCTAACGTATATTTGGACTATCTAATTAATGGATGTTGGTTTGGGTGAATGGTAATTAATAATAATGTAAAATTGAGTTGAATATGTATAAGTATTATAGGCTTGGGGACATTGTCGTGTATGGCTTCAAGTGGTTACAATTATTTTGGAGGTTACCTAATCAAGCTCATTAGTTCTGCTATAGTATCATAAATGGTGATAGGCTTAAACCGAATGACCTCAAATAGAGTAATAAAACAATTCACCTTCACATACAGTTACCATGCACAATAAATACAACAAGTGATCTAAGTTTTGCTTCATTGCTTCATACTAGCACTACTAAAGACTTATTAAAATTGATATCAACAAAAGATGAGGCTTCGTTTGTTTTTCTTACTACTTCCTTATATAGGATGTCCCATTTTGGCAGCCTATATTAAAATTTGAAACTAAAGGAAGTTTTATTGGAAAAGTTCTCATATAGGTCTAGAATTCATTATGGCTTCGATCTGACACAGCAACATATTGAATTCTTCGAGTGCAAAAAGTAAAAAAGTAAAAATAGATAAAAATGCAGTCGTTTATTTTTTGGGTATTTGGCCGTGACATCTTATTATAGTTGAATTTTGAATGTTCCACAGTAGTCCTCCCCAACATTAATGAACGAGTGAGTGTACCTGACTCAGGCTGACGGTAAGTCACCCATTAACTGTTGCTACAGATTTAGTTTATATCTTAAACATTTAATGCTTCTATGAATTATCTGCCCTGTGGCATTTCCTGTTCGTATAATCTTTGTCGTGATAAAGTCAACTGCAAACCACACCCAGTATGCAACCATTTAGTATGATCATCCAACTTAATTGCCTTTGAAATTAGTGCGTAAGATTATCGGATGCTTTGGGTGGCAACTAACCACAGAGTTAACTATTCAACCTCCAATGCGTACAATACAATCAACAACCAGAGAAGAATTCATCGCTTTGTGCGAGCTTTACATTGTTAAGCACAATCTGGTGCATTAAATCTAGAAGGAACATGATGCCAGCATTCACGTGAAAATTGTTCTATAGTAACCAATATTCTGTTGACCACAAACGAATGCCATTTCCTCGGCTGAGATGATAACCTCAAGATATCCTCACTCAACTTTTAATGACCAGCTGGGTTAATAAAACTGCTCCCAATAACTCCAATCTGCGAGTAAACTTAATTAGCGAATCGGTGAAACCCCTCTCTTTCCTGCAATTAAATAAATAGAATTTCTGGTTTTGGCGTAAGCATTCTTAATATGGTTTTTTGCTTGGGGCTATTGATAACCCATTTCCACATCATGAATCCGTAAGAACTAGTACGCCGATGATATCTTTTATTATTTTACCTAGAACCTTTTTCTCATGAACTCCGGTCATTAAATCATCAACGTCTGAATGATTTCCACTGCTTTGGGATATTTGGGTGCGTTTTCTAGTACTGCCTGTTTAATACATCTTATGTATAGATAAGAAAGAAGCTGGTGCATTTAATGGGATTTATTTTTGTCGGCTCTCCACAATGCGTTTTGAAAGCTGGTCTCATCTGGCTGATCTTCTTCTTCGGTAAGATCGTTGGTCATTGGAATGCCCTCCATTACGATGTTAAAGTGTTCCACATCAGTCTCCTGATCATCGGCTGAAATATGCCCTCTAATTATCCAACCTTGTTTTTTGAGCCACCAGCCGGGATAATAGCATAAACAGTTGGTTTTCTATTATTGTAAAACCAAACCTCAACGCCTAACAATATATCAATATTTCCGTTTTCGTAGAACTTCGGATCAGCAAGGTTCTAGGATTTCAGCTTATCGAGTTCGGGACTTACTATTTTAGATAACGGCTTCAATGTTGTGATTTGTGGAATGACGTAAGTTTGCACTTTTATTTCAAGTTCCGAGTTTGATCTAGATATGATTTCTAGTTGAACTACTTATTTAGTATGTCATAATTTGAACTGTTCCAACCCAATTACCAACTTGAACTTTTATATTCACTGTTCGCGCCATTCACTGGAACTTCGGCTGTTGGTAGCCCATCTTGTTTGGAAGACTAGTTGATAGCTGAGATTCTTTAGGGATTTTCACTAATGATTTTACGTGGCTAAATGTATTAGAATGCACGGAATTTTCATGCAATAAATTCTGATGCTTTCTATGGGGCACCTTACATCTTTCCATTCCTCGACAATTGTATACGCTATTTGCCTTATGTAAACAAATAACTCCGTTTCTTGTGGCAAATAACATCTTAGCAATAAGCTCTTCATGTTTTGGTTGCTAAAGCCCTCGCATGCGCTGGCTTGACTCTCGTGTACAATGACATAGCTTCTAAAGCATTGCATCTTTTATTAAAAATTCGAAAAATTCCTTTGTCGTTGGGTATTCTGTAGCATTCGACTCTTGTGCCGATAACATTCTGGTTTTCCGATCTAATTTCTTGATTAAAATATAAACTAACCAACTGTCTCTGGTTTCTGTTTTGGCGTTTAACGCCATCTACTCGAACCTTCAACTTATCAATGGAAACTTCGTCGTTATTATTTTCTTTGGGAATAATGAATTCCATTCGCGTTAAACTTCGTTTTATCACGGATCATATATCTTTTTAAGAGCTAATCCACCATTTCACATTCAATTTTTGTATTATAATAATAATAAGACGGTTATTAACAGACCATTGCTGACCTGTACCGCATCTGACTTTATCGAAATCGATCCCAAGATTGTTCTTCATATTGTTCTAGACAACTAGAAGAAGACAAGTCGTTGTCTACTCCGAAGAGCCATCGTCGCAGACAGCAGCCTCGGCGCCTGCCAAATAGCAGCTATCCTCTCAGAGATCACTGCTCCGTCCACTTAGGACGTCACCGAGCCAGCCTACTCGCTAGACTTTTATTTCATGAACGAAAACAGGAATTTTCATTAAATTCTTGATCTTGTGGTTGAATAAAACTCGGAATGTGTCGTTATCGTCGCATTTGTACTCATCCGCATGATTCTTCTATTAAATGCCATTAACCATCTTTCATGCTCTTTCATACTAGATGGGAAAATTACATCCGGGATGTAACCCATGGATCAGCACACAAAGTTTGAGAGGATTATAGTGTAAGGTCTAGGAAGTTCTAATAGCAATTCGGTAATCGAGAAAGAACTGAAGCTGCACGTATATATAGCAATATAAAAATATTGGAGATTCGAATGCCTAGAAAAGCCTGAATCCAGGTAGTGCAAAACTTTAAAGCCCCAGTAAGACAATTGTGTACTGAACATTCTCACTTAAAGCAAGTATTAACATAAAGACATTTTATTGCAAATTAGGTACACCTAGAAAGACAGTAGCACCAAAGTTGTTTGCATGTATTGCTAAAATGTATAATTAAAATGTAATTGAAACATCGTGGTTATCAACAAAATTGAGTGAACTCAATGTTAATGGAACTCAAAATCGATTAATCTCACAACTTCAGTCACAAACCTATATACATATATATTATAGCAACTAAGTTCAGGACACTTTTGAAACGGAACCAAAGCGAAACAGTATTTTGACCTTTTGCGAGCAATATACCATTTCCAAAAGGCTATGTTTAATGGCAAAAACAAAATGTAATCCTTTTGCTCTTCCATAGTCAATACCGAATTGCTGCAATCATTGAAAGGTAATCAAAGCACTGTTTGTTTTTTGTTTGTATGGACTGTGACAGCGTCTTCGAAAACTCTTTCTGTTGATTTTTAGCTAAAATTTTATTGGTTGAATTTGAATTGCACAAGTTTGAATTTGGATTTGAAATGTTAGCCACATTTTATTTATTTTTCAGGACTTTTAAATCAATCAACACATTAACACATCAATACCTTGAACAATGAGGTATTTATATGTTTGAAAACTCGCCATTGCATCACAGCAGAGTGAAGTCAATCGATAGGTAATTTATAATTAAAGTCAATCCGGCTAATATCAACTCGCTTAATACGTCATGTAACCTAAGATATGATACACGCAATTTTGCAGTATTCTGGTTTCAACGATGCATTTGGTCCTGAAACTTTTTTTCTAATGCAAAAAAAATTTCTTTCGGCAGCGTTTAATTTGATCTATATTGTGCTTAAACGGAATCACCACCACATATCGGCTATTCTCATTACGCTGATGTTGAATTATAATGCCTTTTCTCTGAACAGTGCCCTAGTTGAAAACCCCAGACGCAATCCAACCAAATATTGTACGCTGAGCAACTAAAGAACCGTCAGAATTAATGATTCGTGCATCTCGAAGGATATGGAAAAACTATTAAGGATCAGCTAATTGTCGGTCTTTTAAAAGTTTTTATCCTGAAATTTAAATCCAAAACTCGGAAGCCTCCTTGGAAGTTTACTTAGAAGACTGAGCACAAGAATGCTAAACCTACAATGTATATATTTGCTTTTGATCGGGATAAGCTTAGTCGCTGCATGCATGTTTCCGTTATGACGGAAGTCTACGATCCAGAATCAAGTAGAACTCTGCATTTTTGCAAGTTTCTAGATTTGCCCACTACTTTAACGATGGCCGTTGGTCATAAAGACTGAAAGCTAATCATTTGACATCAATTGGTTGGTCGTATTAAGGTTGATACTGCTCATCACAATCTTCTCATCATTCGAGCTTGTTTCTTCCTCAGGATGTAAAGCTATATGGTGCTTACTATAATATTTTATCTCGTTTTTTACACCACAGACTGATGCGTTAACGAAACAATTAAATCACAGTTTCTTCTCCACTATACGAATTGTTTACGTTCCGAAACTGTTAAATGTAAAAGGAGGGCTATTTTCCAAAATAGTTCTCCCCTGAACATGACAGACATATAATTTTATTAAACTGAGATACCAAAATTGTCTTAACAGAGAATGCACCACGTGTTTCACTTATCTATCTGGTTTTTATTTTATCCCACGCTTCATAATAACTTGCTTCCGTGACTGTTAAACGATTAATTCGGGCATAGGCTCTCCGCTTAATAAGAAGGCTCTTTAAGAATTAAAGCTTATGCTCTTTCGATATATTAGTATTATTGTAAACTGAAGCTTCAAACAGATCACGGAATGACGGGAATCTAAATATTTACCACAGAATTCAGGAATGTCTGAAAAAGTTATACATATTTTACGAGCTTTTGAAGGACGTTTCAATGACCTAAATTAAACCAACTGCTTTTAAATTAATCGTGACGGTTAACCCACTTCAATTTCTAAGCTTAATTTTTTTTAAATGTCAGAAAATTTTTCGTGTTTTGTTATACATAATTGGCAAGCTTTTGTGGATTAAAACCACTATTCTTAAAATCAAGAAAAGGACTGAACGAGTCCTTCTGTAATAAAAATTACGACATATCCTGAACGTCCAAAATAATCCTTAACCCATATCGTACATATAAGAAATAAGATGTGAATTAAATTGATCGACCGTACAATCAACCCGAATCAAAATACATGGACCAAAGTCCCGATTTATGAATAAATAAAAATCTCAAACAATTCTATTATTCAACCAGAAGGAATTCACCAAAAAAAAAAAAAAAAAAAAAACAGAAACACAGAATTTGTGAGAATGGAATTCTTAAACATGAAACATGTAGAACATATTATACGAGTACACAAAAAGCAAAAAATTATGTTTTATGTGACTTTTTTATGTTATAACTCTATATGAATGAAAATTTATGTTTGTTCTGTGTTATAACAATATAATTTTCTTATGGTTTTTCCAATTCTGCTTTTTAATTTTTTTTTTTACTTCTCTGTGCTTTTGTGTTCTCCCAACATATATATGGTCGTGTACATAAGGTTCAAATCCTGCAGGGTGAATATTATGTATATATAAATTTTATGCATGACTTTTTTTTTTATAATATTTAAACATTTTTTTTATATGTGTGGTGTAGTTAAAATTTTATAATAAATCTATTTAGAAGAAGTGAATTTTATTTTATTATAATGAGGATGTATTGGGCTTAAGTTCATGTGAAGCCTTGAATTTAAATTTATTAACGTTCTGCATAATATCTTTACCTATACATATATGTAGAAAGATGGAAGGAAAGAACATTTTTTCACTTGACTTTATATACATTTAGATACCTGCACGATCGTGGGAAACTCCATACAAAATAATTATTCAGTGTCATTATTTTAACGTAGTCAATCGTGTAATTAGCATAATTAACACAAATTTATGAATGTAAATCATTGTTATATAGTCCTTTTTTTAAACTAATTTGACATATTGAACTTTTTCTACTATCTGAACTTCGAGAAACTTAACAATGTTTAAATTTAAATCCTATTTAAATTTCAATGAATTGAGTTATGGTAACCCTTGTAGTTGAATGATGAATAACAATCTTTAACGCATGGTTTCGCTGTGGCAAGGCTTTCCTATCTACACAATTACTATGAATGACAGAATGTACTACTTGATCTCTTTCAATTGCTGACAAAATGCTATTGTTGATTGCATAAATACTACGTCATTTTTAGGCATTAAAATGGTTCGATTAAATATCCAAGAATTCCGTTGATGCAATATTTGTCCAAAAACTTCGGTCATTGAACGATTAAATTCCTCTACCGTAGGAACAATCTTGCCAATTGTTTCTGCTAATTTTACCTGGTTTATACTCTTCTGGTAAAGTTTCTTCGCCAATTTTCAGTAACACGGCAGAGTATTCTAAGAAAGGTTGTTTCAGTGAAGCATTTATACGTTGTTAGTACTCTTAACCGGAAATCACCAAGAACAGGAACTGTGACCTTGCCTATAACCTGGTTATTTTTGCAAATGTCCTGCATGATTTCGTTTTCATATTTTTTTTATCTTCTCACTTCTGCCAGGATAGCTGTAGTAAGAAGTATTTTTCCAGGCCTACCTGGAGCATCCAGTAAAAATATTTTTCCTACGTTTTGATTCAGTCACCGTGCTTGAAATGAATTTTGTTATTGGAGCCATCCTGAGCTAATGATATGTCGTTAAATTTCGCCCAGGTTGATATATTACTTTCCAGCCTTTTCGCATGTTACCGAAAGGGCATTGTCCTTTGAGTAATTCTAAAACTGTTCTTATCTTACATCTACGCAGATAGACAAGTGTCCTTGATCACTGCAAGTCCTGCATTAACCACATTTATTTTGAATGCTCACATGTGAGGGTGTTGGTCTTGCAGTACTTTTTGACGTTCGAGTTACTAGGAACCCAATTGATATGGATGTTGAAATGCTTCATTTCGTTAAGAAATGGTCGAAAACACAACGCCTCCTTTATAGACGCCAGAGTAACTGCTCCCATTGACCTGATTGACACTTGACTGTCCACAAATATGTCATATCATTTATGAATATCAGGCTATGCCTCAACCAAGTTTAGCTATGTTCTACAGAAAAGGAAACTAGACACCTAATGGCGAGGTACTACTAACCACCTGCCATCTTATAGAAGATTGAAATCAACTTGATTATGGAATACTCCACCTCCATGTCAATCTTTCGATAATTGTATCCATTTGATATGCTACCATACAGTACTCTTGTGACGAATTGATCTCTCGAACGTACGTACCAGAACGTGCAGAGCTGTGTCCACATAGATTTCCCTTTGCAGTACGCAAAGGGGTAGTTTGAGGGGAAGTTTGAGGTCTTTAATAGAAAAACGGATGATGTTTCTTTGAGAGACTTTTCTCGTTTTCTCGTTAAGGAATACTTTGACCTTCGTCCATTTCTTACGAACATAGGCCAGTTTTAAGCATCCCTTAAAGAAAATCTCCGAGTTCTTTTGGATTTCTGCTAATATATTCCTATCCGGGATATTCACCCGACTTAAACGGCTTAATCCTTTTTTTCGTCCACATAATTAGTTTTTTACTTACGATATCTGCTGAACACAGTGAATATGATACTTTTTGTGTTTTAATCTCCGCGGAGTTTTTCAAAGCCATCTAGGAAGTAGGTTTCAATGTGAAGTTTCAAAGTTCCCTCACTGAATGTTTTTCATGAAACGTCAGGTTTATTTAAATAACTTATACTAGTTGGTTTGGTAGACAATTTTTTCTAAGGCGAGAAGTTGCTTCATTTTGAAACTTGCTTCATTTTCTCACAGAAAAAATTCAAAGAATTCCTTTTTTACCATTTCTAATTTCCAGGTCTTTCTTATACGAGACACCTTAGTTCTTTAGGCTGAACTAGATTTTTTCCTTTGGATTTATATCACTTTGGATCACCAGGCTGGTTTCCGCTTACCTATATGCATTATTGTAAAGCTAGGCGTAGGCCTCCGACGGTAAAGGTCCCCATAACACTTCTCTATATTTGATCCAGTTGGGTTTTCTAGGGTTCCTGAATAAATTTCGGGTATCATGAAAGTGAAAGGTTTCTGAAAGTGTGATGTGCGTTGACATCACATCTAAGTAGTATTCGAATCGGTCCAGATTATCTGGTGGTACCTTCTTCTCTTGGTCCCATATAACCACGGTTATAACACCATCACTGTATTAAGAAAGGACGAAAAGATTTAGGTTAATTTTTCCACGAGTGCAGAACTTGATTATCCTAGACTTACTTGAGAATATAATATTCATTCCCAGGCCGTATATCCTGTTATTTTTATCCAAGATTCATTAGAACCATATCCTCATCTGATGAGTGTCAGTTTGAGGAGAGAGTTGCCGAGGCAGCCCTTGCGTGGTGTAAATCATAAACTATTTCATATAAATGTTGAGGATTAACTTTGATTTTACTAGAAGAGCAAGAAACTTTTTGTTACTATCATTATTGATATTCTAAACATACCTTGGGATCTTTCTGCTTAATGATCTTCCAAAATCTGGTTGGAAGGTTAGAGTTGCTAGCCTTAATGGTCGTAAGAATCTCATTCAGGTACTAAGGCTCTTTTGATAGCAAGGCGCGTGAACTTGGCCTATATTAAGAATTTATTCGTGGCTAACAGTTACGAGGCTCGCACCTGGCCGCAAGGTGACTACTTAAGCTATGGCTTTTTTATAAATATCTACAGATCTCTCATCCAGGTATGTATTAATTGAATGCGGCCCTAATGCAATTCCTCATTTCTACAGGACAGTAGATCCCCGAATTTTCTCCAACGGGACATAATGTGTGAAATACTATCCTATATCCCTCTGAAGTAATATGCTCCCAACTTCATGGTTTTTATCAATGATGGCTAACTTCACCCCATGTTTCTTGACGACTTCACTTGGTATCACTAGACTGTAGGCATCCGCTTGCTTTAACCTACTTGCAACTGATACTGGGACCATTTAGACACCCTACCTCTTTCCAAGCTTTCACAGCCGAATACTTTTCTGGTCCAAGCCACTCTCTACCAGTGTTCTACTGTGAGCTTCATTTTAAGAGTCGCAGCCCATTTGTCCATTATCTTTTTATTTATCCCAGGTGTCCAGTGTCTTCGTTAAAGACTTGTCGAGTGTCACATCGGCTGGATTGGCAGCAAGACGTATGCCGTTGGCCTTCAAGGAATTTTTTCAAAGCTAATAACTGCGAGGTTCGTATACCTGCCCACAACTCGCCTACTTAAGTTTTTGTTTTTTTATAAAGTTCCACATATCACTCATCGAGGTACGCAGTAATTTTACGGTTCCCTAATGCCATTCCGCATCTCTAAAGGACTGTAGGAGTCCCGGATTTTCATAATCGGAACCTGTACAATGCATCAGCATCCTATTTTCACCGCCTGCCACACTCAGAATTCCCTTCTTTTTGCGAAATAAAAATTCTAATTGCTTTTGCATAAAATGAATTTCCCACGCATACTCCTTACATCAAAATACAATGCTAACGATGAGTGATCAATTACGAAATAGTTGTCTGCAAAGAAGGAACATTTTAATTTATTTGCCGTAAACCTAGTTATCCGAAGCTGTTTAAACTCTACTCTTAATTTTTTTAAGTAGTAATCATCATCTTTCCCAGTAATCAAAATATCATATACAAACACCGCAGTACCATTGCAACATAATAAAGCCTTTTCTATAACTGACTGGACTATAATCATATTCGGTTTTATTGTGACGATCACCTGTATTCGTGCGTCCTCGATTTGACGCTCGTTAGCGTAAAGTAGGATGTTAAAATAACAGCGAAAGAGTTGGGTGAGCTTCGCTCCAGAAAAAAGATTGTATAGGGATTAAAATAAAATAAAAAAAAAAACATAGACAGAAGGCGTTTTCAATACCTGTTTTGATAATTTTTCCTGGAATGTTGTATAAGGAGTTGCGGAAATTGCTGAGCCTGCGTTTATTTTGAACGAAACACTTTCAACATTATTACTGAGTGATGTGACGAGCATATTGGAGCTAAAAATAGAAAACATCATAATTTTAAAAATCAAATGCATCTGTTAATTTCCTGCCACTAGTTTCATTCACATCTACAGTAAACAATGAAACCAATCGCTGAGATGCGTTGTGTATTCAACACAATCACTCTGATTGCAGTGATACCGTATATATCGGAAAACGTAAGTTACATGCTCTTTCACGCCACACGTATTACACTTAACCTCACTTTTTGGTTTAAATTTATCCAATTATTTTTCGGTATACATTTGGCCAATGTAAGCACATTTTCTGTGTAATAAATTTTGTGCAAATTTTATATTTACATAATCATTGCCGCTTTCTTCTCCATAGCAATCGACAGATATGTGTAACCTTTCTGTTTTTACTGTCATCACACTGCCGTTTGAAAACTCCACCTTTGCGCATCCACAAATAAATGTGTCTCCCATAAAATGTTCACTTCCATATTTAAATGAACTAAAACTGCCTTAAAATGTTTAATCATTTTTGGTAACTTATTAGGTTTTGTTACTCCATCTAAATTTGGTTCGTATCCTAGATAATTTGTTAGTGTCGACTGTTTTAGGAAATACAAGTTCGAATCCCAATTATGTTAATATGGGTGAATTATGATGCTTTTATATCACTACCGATATCTGACCTCCGTGATTATTTGACACTAGACTCACATCAATCCGAGGACCACAATATCAAATATTTTAATGTGGTGAGTTTTTGGGTTTCGTTCATATAATATTTCTCGATAAGGTGAGTTACTTCGTAACTTTTTACAATTCGTGTTTCAATTTTGTGTTTATATTTGGTTTCGCACAGAATTACGAACGTATATGCAATACGTCTAAGCATATAATTCAATAAAATTAAAATATTCAACTTATTACGATCGTTGATTATGTAACGATTCTGCGCTACAATTTTTATAAGTGGATTGATCACCCCTGATCGAATTTTTGCTATAGTCATTTATTTTTCATACGTAACCGGTTTTCTGCGCTTATATAGTAGTCTAGGAGAGAAAATAAAATTGACAGCGGGAATAAAATTTTGGTTGTGTGTTTGAAGTGATATTGATTTTAATTAGTTTAAAGTAACAGGTGATTAGTGATTGTGTTCAAATTAAGTGATAAAATTATTTTATTTAGTTATAAAAGTGATTATAGAAAAAATAGTGTAAGTTTTTGTAGACAAAATGAACCATGAGCTAAAACTATTGAACGATATTGAAACTAATTGTGAGTGTTAAACAAGTGGCCTCACCATGAAATTATTAAGGTTAGTTTTATTTTATTTATGTTCAATTTTAGGAGTTTTATTATACTCCTAATTCCAGTTTATTGATGCGACCTTGGTACTTGAACATTTTATAATGGTTTTCCTTATAATTAATTATATAAATAAATAAATAAATATATATATATATATATATATATATATATATATATATATATATATATATATATATATATATATATATATATATATATATATATATATATAAGCGTTTTACGAGATTTTAATGATGATAAAAATAAATCACACCATAGTAAAGGGTGATTCAATTTGATTGTGAAGATTAATATTAAAAAATATTTTTTTTTCTAAATTAGGTAAATATAACTGTCATGTCCGCATATTTTAGGATTTTTCACTAAGAAAAATGGTTGGACAACCTAAGTTTAACAATTTCATCGGATTCATTCCTGAGCTAACTCTTTGTATTTATTGTCTGGACAACTAGAAGAAAGCAAGTCGTTGTCTACTATGTGGAATATTTATTTTTATTTATTTTAATTTTTTTGGCCTGATTTTTCCGCTGTGATCTTCCAGTATCTGTTTTATCAATTTGTAAGTAATTTTGTTCAAGCCCGGTGTTTTTTTATATTGTTCAGAATGTTTTTAATTTCTACGATCCTTCGCTTCCTTGTACCCAATTTTTTTTTTGTAACTCTTAAGTATTTAATATTTGTTTGGTACTTGTGCTCCATATACTGGAAGTAGTTTGAGGTATGATTCACCAAAGTAGTAGCATTTAGTAGTAGTAGCAAAGTAGTCCGTTTCTGTGCAGTTGGTACAACTCTCAGAGCCTCTGCAATATTTTTGAGAGTGGACATATATCAGACATTTTCTACACATGAGGGAGCTTGGGGAAGTAGGTAAATCGACGACAGGTGACAACTGCATACTATTAGACAGTTGTATAGGATGAAGTTGCACTGTCTGCATTTGGGATTATTGTGGAACCAAATGTGTATTGGAAGTAGGCTCGCCACCTTTGGGAAATGCCGGAGGAGGACAGTTAAACTTTTGTTTTAAACACTGCTAGTGACAAAAATATTTTACCATTTTCTAAGTCCAAAACATCGACACATCCAGTTTGACAAAACTTAACTAATGAAATATAAAGCTGGCCAAATAGTTATAGTTCTGCAGAAAGAAGGCAATAAAGACAAGAATTGATCTCATCAAGATGTGCCAAAGAATTTATTTAAATTCAATTTTCGAGTAGTTACAAAATTCAGTCTATTTTGGTCGACGTTAAACGCGATGAAAACGTAGTGGCGCTAAAAACGTTTCATAAAAATAAACTTTATGAAACTTTAACCCTCGTTATATAGTTCGTTGATTTCCGGTGTTTACTATCGAATGTCTCTTTATTGTTAACCGCAGCTCGATTCATTTTCTTAACAGCCATTTATTTTGTTGTGGTTGCGTTTAGCACATGCTTTATATCATTGTCTTCACAATAGCTTTGGAACAACTTAAACGTATAAGCGTATAGTCGCGATTTAGTTAGACGAATCTCCACTTGATCATTCTAGGAATGACTCATTTATGCGTCCTGCGTCAGTATGACGAACAAGTTAACTGGCCGGATGCATCAGTTTTTGCACCGTTTGTATTCCGACTCAGCACTACCACATGCCTGATTTGTACTCCTGGTCGATATTCCATGACAAAATCCTAATCTTGTAATTTTAGCCACCATAATAAAATTCTTGGTATTACATTTTTTTTGTTGAACAAGGCACAGTCGGTTATCATCGCGACAAAGGCTAAGGCTTTCAATTTGCATGAATGGAACTTTTGTTCACATTGAGTGGTCTGCCTGCTTAAATAGGCCACAGGTCAACTTTTTTTATACTGATTGACTTGTAAAAAAATTCCACCTAATTATTTCGATCAAGCATCGGTAACCACTTTATGTTCTAAATTAGGGTCTTAATTGCTAACGTTGCGCGATTCCCTAATTTACAATATAAACGCGATACCGCTTATCCCATTGTAGAAAATTTACATCGGTATCTATTTTTGATCTTTGGGGTGTAACTCGCAATCCTGATACTTCATGTCCTAAAAATTCTACCTTGCGTTTGAAGAAATTGCTGTTTTTCAGGTTAAGAAACAGACCATCGCACTTTATTACATCTAACAACCGCTCTAATTTTCCCATATTATCTAGATGTACCACTATTTTCCCATTAGTATCATCAACTATTCAATTCATAACTTTCCGGAAAATAGCTGGGAATTGGCCTACCTAAATGATATCCTTAGAAACTTTTAATGTCCATCAGCAATAACAAAAGCGGTTATGGGTATTGGATTCGGAGTATTCTAGACTCATCGCTACCTGGCAATATCCTGATAATAAATCCAAAGCGGTGAAATAATTAGCTCCAAATAAACGTTGAAGCAGATCTTACATAATCACTAAAGGAGATCTACTCACATGCTTTTCTCTCCTGTTTTTTTATTATTATTAATTTTCTTTTAACATATAACCATTCGACCTTCTGTACTCGTTCATATTCACCACCGTATACTGTCGTTATTTTCCAGTCCTTCTCTTTGTTATTTACATTCCAGGGTCGCACTCTACAAAAAATGATATTTATTTTTCTGGTGGAAGACATTTTTGTGTTCGTGGAGGTTGGAGGCAATTTCTTACGAAAGGAGGAGTGTCCTCTACAATGGATAAGCCTAATTGGAAGAGCTTTTTATATTCTCATCTAGTGTTGTATCAATCCGAATTGTGGCAACTGTTGAGAATCGGTAACTTTAGGCTACTGAGGTTCTAATTTTGGCATGTTGGTTACTCGTGTGACTTTTTCTTATGACTTTGACAATTCGAACCGTTTGCAAGTGTTTTAAAACAAAATAGCTAGTGTGAAATATTAAATGCTTTTTAAACGCTTAGGATCTCTTATATTCATTTGCACAGAGTGACATTTACATTTATGAGTGACAATTATAGTCGACAATGAATGTATATAGCATACCTTTTTTCATTTATTTCTAAGCGAAGTATAAATCACATATACTCAGGTTTTCCACAAGTATCGGTAATTAGTACAGAACTATTATGCATTTCTGTAAATAATATATTTTAGACCAACTATAATGTAATACTCTGGTGATCCCGGCTGGAAAGTTTATCCTATTCGGAGGCGAGTCCTTTTGATTTTGGGATGGTCCAAACATTGCATGACAAAAGTGAAGCCGGAAATTGGTTTTTTGCTAGCAGCCGGATATATGAAAGAATTATACGTACCTAGAAAAATAAAATATGGATCTTTGGGGCAGACAAAGAAAAATCGGTCGGAGTCCGAGTGTTGAAAAATGTTCAGGCGCCAAGCATATACCTGTGATGGATTATATGGTGGATAATTAGGAGATATACCAGCTAAATGTATAAATTGTAAGGGACAACATCAATCTTTTTATCAAGGCTGTTAGGCTGCTAAACATCACACAATAATTTAGAGATAAATCACGAAATCTACCTCATCTACAGTATCCAACTTGGGGGATGTACTAAGTAAATAAACGCCAAAATGATGTTTTACCTTAAACATTATTAATTCATTAGAGGATTAACATTAGTACTTATGAGATAAGCATAAACTTGTGTGGGTCTGCAGAACCAGTATCCAGTTCCCTTGGGTTATAATATTTATACGGTTAGCTCATGTGGTTTGATTCGTTTGAGCCGCCTTACTTCGTTTGTATTGTATAGTAGTTGGACGGCCTCAACGTTGGCGTGGGTAAGAAGTCTCTTATGTTTTATGGCACATTCTCGGATAACGTCGTCTATCAATTGTATTTGTAGATCATTGTATATTTCTCTGTTAGTCACAAATCGGTAGGCGTTGGTCATTCGCAGAAATTTGTTTTGACTATGGATTTATGAGTACAATCCCATAGCTGAGCACCATACATCCATATTGGTTTGAATATAGCAATATTTTTGTGGTAGCATTTTGCTCATCTTGAATATCAGTCCCTTGTGCCAAACCCCATCAACGGCCTGGGATACATCCAGAAATAAGGCGGGGTAATATTTCTTTTCTTTAAACGCTTGCTAAATTACCGTAGTTATTCAATGGACTTGATCCATTGTGGAGTGGTTATTCCTGAATCCAAATTGGAAATTAGGAAAGTTTATCATTGGTTTTAGACGTTTTAGTAGTCGTTTTTCAAACAGCTTTGATAAGGTCGGAAGCAGTGAAATTGATCTGTATGATGTTACTTCTACATCTGGTTTACTTGGTTTCTTCAGCATAATTATTAGTGCCGTTTTGAAGGATTTGGGCACATACTTCAATCTCATACAGGCATTAAATAAGTTTGTGGTCATGATGATTGCTTTATGTGGAAGTTCCTAGCCCAGCAGGATGTCTGGTGAGATGCAATATTTTTCCTGATTTCAGCCCGGTATATAAGTTCAATCTCCGCTTTGTCCTTTAATCCTGGAGTAGTTAGACTGGTGGCCATACGAGTGTATTAAATGAAATTGTTTGTTTGTTGTTCCAATTCATTGTTACTTTTAATACTAACTTTTAACTTAACTAGCTCTTCCAATTTTTCTCTGTCGAGATTCCAATTCGTGGATCTGTTAGTAAGGTTTTGCTTTTCCTTTTTCTTGATGACTATAGCGCTTACTGACAACAGTACAGGAATGTGGTCAGATGCCGAGTTCTCCAGTAGGAATTAAATCCCTTTATTCTGATAAAGTTTTTGTTGGCGAAGTGCTTTTCTGAAATCAGTGCAATATCTATGTGGTTTGTATGGAAAAATACTTACAGTTCTTGGGCTCGTTGGTTTAGCCCATTAGCGTTCCAGGTTATAATGCATAGGAACGAGTTAATCATTTGTGTATATGATGACTTTTTTTGCTTGGCGGAAAGAAATTACTTTCCAGTTTTGTCACGCTTTCTGCTAAGTGACCAAAAGTCTGTTGAATTTGACTAAGGATTTTAGTTTTGGTTTAATTCCAACTGTGGATGGTGTGATTATTGTTTGTAGTTTAGCAGCTTTGGCCTATACTCGCTGTTTTACGCTTATTCTATTATTCTGTTGTCTTTTAATTTTGTTCTGATATACACAGCGCCCTTTATAATGTACAGTATTTCCTTCTTGTTGACAAAGAGCGCATGAAGGTGCGACCAGCAACCAGTTAGGATTATTTAAATGATCATGGTGACTGGACGATGGCTGAATATGGTTGGAAGACAGATTGTTAACTAGTGCTGAATCCTCAGCGTTGCTATTTCTACCCTTTTCTTTTAGTGTAGATTCCACTCTCTTAAGTTCAGCAACTTCATTGCTCAGCTGTGCGATTAGTTCTCCATTTTTTGAAATTTATTTAACAGCTCCTCACTGTTTATAATATTTGTTGAGGCACTCGGCATTTGTTTTGATAATGAAGCTTCTTTTACATTGGAGGCTGCAGTTTTTTCAAATATTTTACTGTTTGGTGATCTGATTGTAATAAAGCTCCTTCGGAATAAAAATTGTTCCTCGTAACTTTTTTGATGTTGGTAGAATTAAGGGTCCCCTTAGAATCCATGTGACCGACCTCCGAAGAGAGCGGATTTTCCTGAAAATTAGGTCTGCCACCTAGGATATTAAGTTACTTGTTTGTTTTATCCACTGCGTTTTGTTGTTTATAGTTTTATTACACTCGCCTCTAGAAGTTCAGCCGTTGTGATACATTAACCATGCAAGGCAACGTTGCCCAGGTGCTACCGCGTGGTGGCAAACTAGAGACAGTTGATGACTTCTAAATAGTTACAACGTTGGAATATAAACCAATGTATAATTGGTAAACGGTCAAAGCCTACCCTATTGAAATACACCCAAGTACCCAAGACACAAGACATGAGGAGTTTTACAGGGACCTAGAATTTGTGAATTCTAAACGTGAGGTTGTCGTAAAATGTATTACAGATATGGCTTCTCTTTAATGTTTCGAAGTTTTCAAATCAAATATGTCAAATATTTTCACAGTTCCATACATTAGCCCAACTTGCGAGTAGTGGTCTTGTTAATTAAAATTGCAACGAAATATCTCATTATCTAGTCAACCTTGACAAAAATTTTCCTCAAGTTGTGTCTGTCGTTCAAAATA
Source organism: Tipula confusa (assembly GCA_963556175.1). Lineage (NCBI taxonomy): Eukaryota > Metazoa > Arthropoda > Insecta > Diptera > Tipulidae > Tipula > Tipula confusa. Next base: position 181,065,402 of record OY744476.1, read on the forward strand.
TTTCTTTTGCACCATCCAATATCGCATGTTCAGTGTCTTACGAATCATACTGTATACCAAAATCATATATTGCGGTTTATCACGTTACCTTATATTCGTACAGAACAAACAGCTAAACCATCAAAGCCGACATAAATAATGATGATCACTTCAAACGAAATAACACTTTATGAGTATTTTTAAAGAGGAAAAAACATAAAAAATTAATTATTAATATTAAAAAAAAATTTATTTATAAAATTATTAAAATTAAATAAATATTTATAAATTCTTTTTCTTACCCTTTTGTGTTAAAACTATCATTATTCACAATATTAAAATCTTAAGAATTTTTAATAATAATTTAAATTTTATGATGAAGTTTTCGAAAAAAAAAATATTTAAATTAATAATTTAATATTATTTATTTTCATTTGGTATTTTAATATTCAACAAAAACTAGTTTTTTTTAGTTATAGTGCGACAAAGCGATTATTAATTTATTCATATTGAACTTTTGGTTTTTTTTTTTTAATAACTATTAAAATATTGATATTTTTCATTAATACCTAATTAATAATTTTATTAATAAAGAAAAATATTTTTATAATTTTTTTTTTTGGATTTCAATGAGATAATTAATTAATTGTTTTACTACGCAATGGGTCAAGAATATATGATTTTTTTTTTAAATAATTAATTAGGTTATGAAATTTTTTAATTTATTCAGTGTTAAAATAAATTAGAATTTTTTACAAAATAAAATAATTTGTTATAGATGTGATTTACATATTTGATTACGTAATACGATTTGACCAAATATTGTAATAAAATATTAAATTATATTAAATTAGAAAACTATAACAAAAAAACATTTGTGAAGGTGTTTCGATTTATATTAGGTGCGTATAGATTTAAATTCGTTACATTAATTAATATAAATAGCTACTTAATGATCTTAAGATTAATATATATTTTATTTATAGTTATAGTTTTCTCCGTTGTCGCCCAAGAAAAAAAATCCATACTTGCATCTCAACTTCTGTCACAATCGGAAGCATCTAAATAGATTAGCATTTCAATTGTACCGACGCCTTCCTTATCTATGCTTGGATATGAAAAAGGATGGACAACGGCTAGCAAAATAGGTAGGGCACGATGTTGGGGCAGTACGAAATTGCTTTGATCCCTAGTTAATGTGAAGTGGACTGTAACACTTAATGGTATACAGAAACACAAGATAAACTTAAATTTCTTAAAATTGCATTTATTTGACTTTGTATATCGCAATAATTTTTTGTGTTGGTTACATAATTGGTTTACAAATTAAAAGGGATAATAGGACACCTCCCAATAGTGCCAGTCGTGGTAGGCTTGCTTGCTTGCTTGTTTGGAGCAACCTTCGTTTTCGCAGTGATTAATCTAAAACTTTCTTCACCGGATGTCGACTCAATTCGGAAAAGACTGCTGCTGCGTAGTCCTGTTTACTGGCATCACAGAACCTGTGAATTTGGATGTTGGATGTATTGCAAATGAAAGATATGAATCGTGGAATACGAATTTGATCGGCATTTTCCAATTCTTTATAAATCTTTTGCCATTCATTGGTTCGAAGGTAATGGATGATCCCACTCTATGTTGGCTGCTCACAATTGTTGAATGAAGATTTTTGCTAAGGAAACGATGGGAGCTAACCAGCCAAGTGAAACAATCAGATCTGAACAGAAAGTGAACTCATCAGACACCGGATTCCAGAGGATACCTAATAGCTTTTTTGATTAACTTGAGTCTTCGATATTGCCTATAAATTTCTTGAAATTGTCCGTTTTGTCATCGCGAGGCAATGTTCCCAGTAGTGATGTTACATTCGGTGACCATTTTCGAAGGATGAAACAGTAATTCTTTAGTAAACAAGCAATATCGTTCTTGAGTTGCCTCGCGTTCTGGAAACTGCCTGCCTGTGTCATCGGTCATTCACGTAAATGTCTTTGGATTACTTTGGACGCCACAAGTGATGTGCTTTACAATTCTATGGCTATTTGTTTTAAAGTTCGGGTTGCTAGAAATGGGGCTGATGCTAACTCGTAAGCCACGGTTTGTAACCGATAGTGGCGAATTTGTTCAGACGGGCTAGTACGCCATACTATTTTTTGGTACTTTGCATCTTCTTTTGTTATCTGGCACTTGGCGATACATTTTCTCAACGTCAGCTGAGAAAACGATGGAGTGTTCTCTAAACCTCAGTAGTATAGCGTAAAGATTTGATTGAGTTTTGGCCCCTACTGCGAGACAATCGTTTACTAAATATCCAGAAGATGTCTTTGCAGAGCCATCGAAAACCACTCTCAATTTTGTGGTAGAATTGGAATGTCACAGTACACAATGATGTGGCAAATAAAAGCCTGGCTCGTTTATTTCTTGTGATGGGATCTCCTGCATGTGGTTGAGTTCAAAATATTCTGACATGAAGTTTTGATAGAGTTTTATGAATTCGGGTTCACGGATGAATCGACGTTTCATGCTGTGCAGACTTTGAATCGCTTTGATCATTTAGTCTCCTAGACAATCTGGAGATCGTTTGAACGGTAAATTTACTAGGAATCGGCCATTTTTGGTTTTTTGCATTGTTTCTATGAGTTCAAACAGATGCTCTTCTAGTAATAGCAAGTTGATGTTGGATGATACAGACTCTATCTCCCAAAACCTTCTCAACGTCTGGTCAATATCGTCGAGTGAATAATTATCACGGGACACCATCATTGAAAAGGCACCTCCTTCACAGATATTTCCGATTGTTATACAGAAGCCACCCACCCAAATACTGTTTTTTGAAGTCTTAGTCCAGTACCACTCAATTTAATCTGTTCAACTTCGAGAAGGTCGAAAAAGTCCGATTAATATATCAATGTTGGTGAAACGATCAAAAATTGGGATTAGCAAGCTTGATTCCGTGGAAGTTTTCCATATTGAGGTTCTCGTGATGGTGGTATGGTAACTTTATGGTAATCTTTGGCAGTACTAATGCACCGATGAATAAGTCGTTTCCCGCTTTCAGTTTTTACTCCGAGTGCGACAGTTCCTTTTGTAAGTAACAAGCATGTTGTGAGCATGCTTCGGTGATGAAACTCACCTGTGGCCCTGAGTCCAGAAGGGCTTTGCACGAGTTGGTGTTACGAGTTTGTCTGTGGTTACAGTGCATACAACGGCGTCGAGAGGTACATCTAAACACGGGATGCTTAAGGCTCAAACAATTAAAACCTCTTTGATTTGTTTTTGCCCATTCTTGTCTGCCTTTAACATCCAGTTTGTTAAATTCTAAACAGTGAAACAGTGAATGTTCACCTTTGCACACTGCACAATTAAAACTTGTACTTTTAGCTTCAACGTGGCTTGATATGGTTTCTCTAGGACTGAACCGTCTTTGTGGAATCGTGAGAGATTCTAGTGTGTCGATTCGTCTCGTAAGAAATTTGAGAAATTCTGTAAATGTCGGTTTGTCAGTGTCGGCTGTAGTTTCTGCCCATTGTACTTTTGACTTTTCATCCAATTTGTTCAATATCAGAAAAATTAACTATGGGTCTCTTGTTTCTGCACCTATACCAATGTTGGCTATATATTGCCCCTCAAAACATGCAATACAAATAGAACAATTTGATCATTAAAAAAAATAATCTTAATCATGTGTCAACCTGTGAACCTATAGCCATCGAACCACTCGCCTGCCTTAACCACTCTGGCTACAAAGATAGTGGAAATACAGAAACAACCAATGTTAAAGTTAAACAATAAAATAACTGATTGGAGTCACATTAGATATAAGGTAACAGAGAATTTAAACACAAAAATTAAATCAAAGACGGATCAAATCCAGCTTGGAAGTCCATACCAGTAAAAAAAGAGAAAGAAAATAATGAGGAATGTTCAAATCTTGTCAAGCAAATGATTAGGGACCAAATAAAATTAAGACAGCAAAGGCAATGTTATAGACTAACAGAGGATAATCCCAAATTAAACAAGTCGGTTAAACAGTTAAAATAACTGCTGTTCAATGAAAAAATCAGTTAATTCAAGAATATTTGTCGCGATTCTCACCAACAGAACTCAGATTATTCACTGTGGAAAGCGATTAATGAGTTGAAACAACCACAACATTAAATTCCGTCAATACGTAAAAGTAACGCTCAGTGGGCGAGAAATAATGAAGAAAAGGCTAAGGTATTTGCAGATAATTTCGAAAAAGTATTTCAAGTTTTAGTTACCCATCGAAAACTACGGACGAAGAGAACAACATACAAATGCTTTTAGAATTGCCAATTCAAATGAATCATACAGTCACGAAGTTTTCTGTCTTTGAAGTAAAAACAGAGATACAGAGAGAGTTAAATCCTAAAAAGGCGCCAGAATATCACTAGAAAGGTTTTGAAAGAGTTACCAGATAAGGGTATACGATTTATTACCTACTTATTCATCGCAGTACTGGATATTTCCAATACAATGGAAGGTTTCACAATAGTACCAGTATTAACTGATACTAAAACCAGGCAAACCTCCTAGAAGAAGTGAATGGCCAGCAAATCGAATTTGAACGTTCTTCAGCGGTTTCAATCTAAACTTCTAAGAATCATAGTAGATGCACGATAGTTCATATCAAACGATATAATTCCCAGAGACCTCCAGGTCCCAACAATACGGAAACAAATTATGAATTCCAGTGCAAACAAATAAAGTATGCAAATAATGGGAAACAAAATATATAGTTTAATATAGGGGCTGGGGCCGTGAGTATTTTGAACCTCAAACAAACGGTTGCTTTGTTGTTTTCTTTGATATTTGCTATGTTTTCTATCTCGCGCATTCTATCTTGCACATTTGCAATATTTTAATTATTTAAAATTATTATTGAAAAATAATTAAAATTAAAAGTTCGTAAGACCAAGTTGTCTATTCACTTGTAGGTCATCGGTAACCTAGCTGTTTTAATGTAACCCTAGCCAAACAGTTAGCATAGTTTTGAGTAATATTTTAATATTTTCTCTGATATTATTTTAATGGTGCGGTAAACCACATGCGGTACTCGGGAATGTTAGATGTACCAAATATATCCAATCCGTTTTTTCTGGACTCGAAGCTCACACACATTTTGCGTGGTTAATTTTAACGTCCTACTTTACACCGTAGCCAAATCAAGAATGCATGAATACAGGTTCGCTTTGATTATTCATCTGTACATTGCATTGCTCCAGCCGGACTGTAATTAACATGGACGATGGTTCATGACTCAAACAGGGGATCATAGTTGCGCTAATTGTAATCACTGATTGTAATAAAGTGATTAAAAATCCCTTTTTCAACCCCCTCTCGTTGGGATTCCAATCCGGTACCTCCCAACACAAACAACGCAGCTTTAACCATTGAGCCAATTGCACGGTATGCTTCAAATATACCATGGGGTAATTGTAATAATTCAAAATATTTTTGCTGGTTTTCATTGCAGAAGTTCTCTCTTTCATACGCTGTGGATCTCCACAAGTCAACTGATTTCCATAGGTCAAATTTTATTTGGTTTCGCTTCGCTTCGACAGAGTTTTAGATCAGCCTTCGGACAAGGTGTACACCTATTTTTCCTTTATTTGTTAAGGAAATGTGCACAGTATAATTTTACTCGTGGGCAAGTGATTTTGTTCAGAGAGATAGAGAGAGCGTGATGTTTTTTCGTTTAATTTTATCCGCCTTTAATTTTTAATTTAATTTTAAAAATTAATCCTTCATGCCATACTTTATGAAAAGATTGTGCAACATCTAGAAAATAGCAGAACTGTATTCTTTGTATTCTCTTTCCTTAAAGGAGTGTTTGATGATATTTACAATTCTGAGCACACGCTCTATTGTTTCATATTGACTTCGAAATTGATATTCTGGTGTAATCTTACGCTCTTTCAATACAGGTTTAAGTTTAGATATGGTATTATTTTTCAAAAAGCTTCGTTATGTTGGAACCATGCTTGATGGTCTTAATTGCTTGATGGTCTCTTAACATATTTTCCATAATAAGATAATATTCTGGTGCCGCTTATGATTTAGCTTAAAGGGCAAATCATTATCCGTTTGTTCAGGTAACACAAATTTATTAGCCTCTTGATGAGTGAAACCACTTCCTTTAGATGTACAGTAAAAGATTAGGGTTTTTGCCCAACGACTTGCCAGGCATTTTTACAATTTTCGTTGCCGAGGGCCCACTTAAATTTTTGTAAACTCTGGTTTTGTTCTTCCTTTAATACAATTCTAAGAGTCTTAAAAGTGCGATTTAGTTGCCCCTTAAATGTGATTTGTATTGTTGCCATTGCCTCCGTATTTTTTGCCTTTCTAGAACAAGTTCTTGAATGTATCTTTAATTTTTTTCAGGTCTTTACATGATAAATAGGATAATTTGAACAAGATAATTAGATCTAGTTGTAATATAGGGATAGTTCTCGTAGTAGGCCCTAGTTTCGTAGTTTTCCAGGTCATCGTCGATCTGGTAGTACAAAAACAAAACAGCCAATAGAGAGAAATACTATCATTACCACATGAGGTATGGTCCAAGTGATGCAACTTAAGTTGTGCAGCCCGAGTTCTTGTAGAGTAACATATGCCATTGATTGAGTGCCTAAACACGCCAGCAGTTTAATTTCCCTTGTGAAGATTACCATAGACAAAAGGCGGCAACACTAGCGGATTAGTTTCCTTTTTCCCATACCCAAATAATTTTTCCATTTATGTCTCAAAGACTTAGTTCACGCATACCACCACGTACCAGTCGCTATACAGAAGACATATATAAGACCGCGAATACAGTCCCTTTCGGGCTTTTGTCTTCATGAGAATGTGTTACGGTCTGAAAAATGCAGCGCAGACATTTCAACATTGAACAAAGATGGCATCAACTCATCTGCGGATCGAATCTAGTCAAACATTGAACTCCAATACACGAAGATCTACGTTCTCACGATACAAAATTCATACATCGAATGGACTCCTGATTGCAAAGCAGCTTCTCGGAATTCACTGTGCTATCAATCATTTTCGGTTCTTCGTCGAAGGTAGATTTCTTTACATCCTAATCGACCATAAACCTTTGACTATCGCTTTCACATCAAAATCTTAACGAAGTCTTCGCCAAAGCCGACAACTATAGATTACATCACATAATTTAGTACTGATATTAGGTATATAAAGGATGAAAGCAACACTGTAGCAAAAGCTTTATCTCGATCAGATGAATATCAGGCTTCTGTTATAACGCATAAAGCGCTCTATTTGCAAAATTTTGTTACCTTACAAATATCCGTCGATGAGCTTAAATCTTTAATCGAACCGGCAGCAGGCTTTACTATTGTATTGTAAATACAATAGTATTGTATTGTATTGTAAATACAAAGTGAAAACTAGAACAAACACAAGTATTTTATAGATTTCAGAGAATACCATGTAGTATTTGACCACGTTACAAAGCCATTGCAATAAATTCAGGATTGACTTAATATACTAAATACCAAAACCATAGGACTTGCATTATAAAACTTGATCCTTTAAACTTTTTACTTAGCACAAAGTGAATTATATAAAAAGTTATCAATCATTTGGCTGATGATTAAAATCAAATTCAAATATACTCGCAACTACCTTAAATGTCATTAAATTACATATTCGGATAATAAATTATCAGTGCACCCCATGTGATTGTCATCGACGGAATCTTTTCAATTCTAGTTTACGACTATGTTGAAATGCAAGAAACCACAATACCTAAACTCGATACAAATAATAGAGTAGTAGTAACAAAAACTATAAATTAAAAATCCGTTGATTGGATTATACAAACTACAATAGGGTGAGAAATTATAATTAATGGACTTCATATTTTTATTTTGCCCTCAATTTAATTTATTTTTTTTTATCTAACAAAATACCAAACAAACCTATATAGTTTTAGAAACAAGAAACTATTAATTTATATCTCTTAATAATGATATGAACATGACAGGTGGCACAAATTAGATTATTTTAATTTATATACTCGTAGAACAAAAAAAAAATCATAATTACGAGTGTATATGTTGAGAAAGTTAATTTCACCAATGCGCACAACAGGAACACCAATTGAATACATGTAACTACATAGGTGTACATATATAGTGTCTATATAATATAGTGACAATTTAAATTTATTGAAATTAATAACACAGTAGTTCGTCGAACTATTTAATTACAAAATTTTCTTAGCTTCCACCCACTCAAAACCATCATTTGACCACAATTCATCCATGTATGAGTAAATAGTTTTTTTTTGGGTATCAATCATATATAAAACTTTATATTTTGTATAATATTTCATATTCAATCATGACTGTTGATGGATTAATATTTTCTATTAATCTCCACCTCTTATTACATCAGCATCTTATAAACAGTGATTAACAAAAATATTTGTACAAGTTGATGGAAGTTCGTTTTGGTAAAATTCAAAATGTTTCCCTCTCACCATTCCCAATATACATAGCCTCCAAAAGATAACAAACAATTTACCTCAGCCAACACTACACTTATAGTCCACATAATGCTACACATTAGTGGTTAAACAAGACGACACTCGTGCACCACACCTACAACCACCTGAAATTACAGTTTCTTGATGTAATCATATCGTCGATAAGCGAGTAACATTGCAATATGTAGCATTTAAGAAACTAATATGAGCTCAGGTGTCTGTTCAAACTATACCTGGTACTTTACTCAATATCTGAAGACTCTCCAAAGACCAAGGAGGAGTAGGAATTCTCTTACATATAGAAATTCAATCATAATACCGTAAACTACTCCCAACTAGATCTAAAATCATATTTTAACATTAGAAAGAAGTCAATTTACATATTGTCAATTCCATCAGGGCTGATACTTTTCGTCCTAAAATAAGTGATCATTGAATCTTGCCTTATTATGCAAGACGAGAAAGTAAAATATCAATACTAAGCCAAATTAATAGTAGTCGTCAAGAAACAACTCTCCGAAAACCGACACTCACTATCAATTCTTAATAGTCTTTAAATTTTCATCTCAGCTCGTTCTTACGGTGTCGACGTCTTTAACTCTTAATCGCATGAGTCCGTCATGTGGACTATTTCCCTATTTCCACATGGTTTCTTGAGCTGCAAAAAATAGCTTTTATATAGGCTTTTATAGAAGAAACGGACTATTTCTTGGGACCACCTCCTATTCTATAGTTGATCAGCTTCCAGAGCTCTAAACGATTTAATATCAGCTAAAATATCATTATGCTAGGACCTATAATAATAGAGGAGCTAATAAAAAAATCTAAAATTCGCTGGCTTACAGGTCAATCCAAAAAATTGCACAGTATTTATTCGAGACCTAGATTCATTATTAGATTCCCATTCACCCATTTAAGGAAATCCGCCAGTCGGTACCACCAAGCACACAGTGTGGTTCAACAAACCCAAAATTTTATCAAACAAAACAGACTTCGCACAAAAACCTCCATCTCGATGTTGTTTATGGCTTGAAAACAGTTATACTAACCTCTGAAAATCGCCGGTGACAATACGAATTATTTTAATTTAGAAAATTATTCGAGTGTAGTATTGACAAGCTCCCTACATGTATAGTAATGGGCATCTTAAAAGGTAAAAAGCAATATCCAAGAAAATTAACGTACACAGAATCTGGGGCATATCGTCGAGCAGCATCAATCGAAATGCGGCCAACGAAATTTATTCTAGATTCGAATCTGATTCAAGTATAAATTGAGCGGAGTTTAGAACAAAAAAGTTACAATCCAACCATGAACCTTTAATAGTTTGGGTCACTTTGATTTGAAAAATCAATGATCCACTCACTACATATAACTTAAAAAATCCATGTGGTTATATTCATAAATGCCTTATATACGCATTAAAATGCGTTAATTGCAGAGAAATCTAAAATTCGATGGAAATTCTATGCCCTAAAAATGCTAGTATCTGGTTGTACTTAGAGCACATCATTGTCATTTTACAAAATCGCACATATTTTTGAGGTATTCCTGAGGTATTTTCTACGTTTTTTGTCTAGAGTAACCTATATGGCAAGGAAAAAAAACTTCAGGTCAGTAATTGTCAATCAGGTCAGTAATTGATTTCCAAAATTTTAACATCATTTAGGTAATAATTCATAATAGCTATATGCGTTCATAAGACCTTCCCTGGTGAAACGTTTAGTTCGTTTCTTGATCACTGATCTGTAGAAAAATTCTCATTATTTAGCATTGCTATACGATGGTTTGGGTTATTCCCGCATACAAATTTGAAAGCCAACTTTGTCCAATCAAATTTCGAATCTGCGATTTGTTAAGTTCAACGACTAATGTATATTAGTAATGTATATGAAAATCCTATTTATATTCACTTTAACACCGAAAATATTACAAATAAAATTTTATACAAATAATTAAACGTTTAAATTCGACTGAATCTACCGTTGTATAGCAATTAAAAAAGTACTCGCATTAAAATCCTATTTATATTCACTTTAACACCGAAAATATTACAAATAGAATTTTATAAAAATAGTTAATCGTTTAAATTCAACTGAATCTACCGTTAGCAATTAAAAAAGTACTCGCAATAAAATCCTATTTATATTCACTTTAACACCGAAAATATTACAATTAGAATTTTATTAAAATAATTAAACATTTAAATTAGATCGAATCCACCGTTTTATAGCAATTACAAAAAGTACTCGCAAGAAAATCGTATTTATATTCACTTTAACACCGAAGATATTACAAATAGAATTTTATAAAAATAGTTAAACGTTTAAATTCGACTGAATCTACCGTTGTATAGCAATTAAAAAAGTACTCGCATTAAAATCCTATTTATATTCACTTTAACACCGAAAATATTACAAATAGAATTTTATAAAAATAATTGAACGTTTAAATTCGATTGAATATACCGTTTTATAGCCATTACACAAAGTACCCGCATTAAAATCCTATTTATATTCACTTTAACACCGAAAATATTACAAATAGAATTTTATTAAAATAATTAAACGTTTAAATTCGATTAAATTTACCGTTTCATAGCAATTACAAAAAGGACTCTCATGAAAATCCTATTTATATTCACTTTAACACCGAAAATATTACAAATATAATTTTATTAAAATAATTGAACGTTTAAATTCGATTGAATATACCGTTTTATAGCCATTACACAAAGTACCCGCATTAAAATCCTATTTATATTCACTTTAACACCGAAAATATTACAAATAGAATTTTATTAAAATAATTAAACGTTTAAATTCGATTAAACCCACCGTTTCATAGCAATTACAAAAAGGACTCTCATTAAAATCTTATTTATATTCACTTTAACACCGAAAATATTACAAATAGAATTTTAGTAAAATAATTGAACGTTTAAATTCGATTGAATATACCGTTTTATAACCATTACACAAAGTACCCGCATTAAAATCCTATTTATATTCACTTTAACATCGAAAATATTCCAAATAGAATTTTATTAAAATAATTGAATGTTTAAATTCGATTGAATATACCGTTTTATAGCCATTACACAAAGTACCCGCATTAAAATCCTATTTATATTCACTTTAACACCGAAAATATTACAAATAGAATTTTATTAAAATAATTAAACGTTTAAATTCGATTAAACCCACCGTTTCATAGCAATTACAAAAAGGACTCTCATTAAAATCTTATTTATATTCACTTTAACACCGAAAATATTACAAATAGAATTTTAGTAAAATAATTGAACGTTTAAATTCGATTGAATATACCGTCTTATAGCCATTACACAAAGTACCCGCATTAAAATCCTATTTATATTCACTTTAACACCGAAAATATTACAAATATAATTTTATTAAAATAATTAAACGTTTAAATTCGATTAAATCCACCGTTTCATAACAATTACAAAAAGGACTCGCATGAAAATCCTATTTATATTCAATTTAACACCGAAAATATTACAAATGGAATTTTATAAAAATAATTGAACGTTTAAATTCGATTGAATGTACCGTTTTATAGCCATTACACAAAGTACCCGCATTAAAATCCTATTGATATTCACTTTAACACTGAAAATATTACAATTAGAATTTTATTAAAATAATTTAACGTTTAAATTCGATCGAATCTACCATTTTATAGCAATTACACCACTAAGAAAACGCATCAAGTGATGTAACAAAAATGACACTGGACTAGAACCTGCAAGGGAAAAGGAAAGTTGGAAGACCAGCAATTACTTGAAGAAGTAGTGTGTTAGCAGAAGCGAAAGAACTTGTTAAGACAATTACCGATTCAGATTACCGATTCACATATAACTAATTTTGTGAAGTACTGTTTACACGTGTGTGTGTTTGAGTGCCTTAAATAATATAGTAACAAAACCAATTTCCAATCACATAATCGATCGTTTCTTTTATGCAGCACAATGAAAATAAGAAGAAATAACAAAAAATAACTTAACGAATAAATATCTAGTAATTTTTAAAGTACTTTTTAAATTTTGACATTCACTAACAATAGAAATAAATTAAAATTTAATTAAAAAATATTTCTTAAAGAAAATAAAAATAATAAATTTTTTTATTCGTAATAACAATTATTTATTTCATTACAATATCGCGCCTTTCCTTGTTTTCTCTTATTTTCTTTTCTTAAAGGTAAATATATTTACTATTATTTTTTTTTTAACATCATAAAGTCATAAAAGATTATCATCTTTATAATCTTGATAAACGGAATAAAAAATAGTTTCAACTATATAAATTTCATCTAATATTTTATTTCGTATTTTAACGCTGAATTTGCAATTTTTTTAATTTAATTTATAGTTTTTTGTTTTTAGTGTAATATCATTTACATGGTGGATGTGCGATCCGCACGCTGTTAGTTAAGTTTGTGCGTTTATAAACAATTTACGAGTGTATGTATAGCAATAATAATTTATCATCGCAGTGCAATCGTCTCATATATGAGGAGTGAGTGTGTAAAAATTAAAATAAAATTGTGGCAAATTTAATTAAAAACAAATCATGTAAATTAAATTAAATTGTATTTCTTCGTTTTAATTTTCTTCATCGGCGTCTTCGTCGTCGTCGTTGTTGTTGTTTTCATCTTACTAATTTATTATGTACATGCATGAATGAAATTTTTAATTAATTGTGAACAAATTATGCATAAATGATTTGTGATTTATTCATTTATAAGATGTTAAAGGTGATTTTATTGTTTAAGATACCGGTAGCGGCGGTTTATAGACTTATTGTTTTAGACCTGAGGTTGTAATGTGTAAATTTATATATTTTACAGGTTACAGGTTAATAAGTTCATTAAATACTGATCATTCAAATAAGATAAAACTAAATATTTTAGAAAGGTGATAAATTAAATACCATAAAATTTAAAAAAATACTTGTATTTGAAAATACTAGTGGGACGAATGTGGTTTTCTTAAGGCGCATTTAAACCATCATTAATCTGATCATTTATCCAACCCAACAACTGTAATATGATCATGTGATCAAAAATAATCCAATCATTTACCATTATGATTTTTTTGATCATATAACAATATTTACGATCATTTACCCAATCGAATCACTGAAATATTATCATGTGATCAAAGTTCGATTAAAAAGTTAAAATAAGAACTCGCGCTTCGAAAAACCACACGGAAACAATTTGAAAAAATTAATTTGATACAAAAATATACAAACTAATAAAAATGTACTAGTTTAGGATAATTATATGTTGAGCTCGAAATAAACGAGATAAAGTTTTGCATAGCTTCAAGGTGGTTTGGTGTCGACCTAATATGAGAACCCGCGAATGGGAATCCCAAATTAAAAATTCGGTCTTTTCATTAGGCTGCAGCGACCATACAACAATTTTTTTTTGCCTTTTACATTATTAAGACTATAGATACAAATGTTAAACATAACATAAATATATAATGGTTAAATTTTATATCTTGTATTCTCCCGCGAGTGCCACGTCCCTTGAATGAGGAATTGTACTTCAGAATTCATTATCCTATCAATAAACTTTGATTGAAGCTATCGTGCGAAGTTTCTGAGGCATATTAGCGCATTCCTCGAGTTCTTTGTTAGTTATGCATTTGTATAGGTTGGTGGTTTAGACCAATCATCAAACACAAATCTAAGGCTGGTTGATTGCAAGGTTGACAGACGACCCCATTGTGTTTCGGTCAAGTCTCCCATCCATGTAAGGATAGCGTAGGTTATGACGGACCTCATATATGCCTTATATAATCTTAATTTGTGTTTAGGAGAGAGGTGACTATTGCGGTTGAAAATTCTATAAAGTAAGTTACGAACTGTACAGGCTTTTCTTCGAACATTTTTGATGTGACAGAGAGATGATAGTTTACTATCTATACCCCTAGGTATTTGATTTGATTTTTATATTTTAAGAAATAGGGCTGGCTTCTGGCATTTTACTATATTGATTGCGGTATAAATGAATAATTTCGGTTTTAGAACAGTTTACCTTCATTTTTCATTTCTTCGCATATTCGGAATATTGGTTTAAATATTTGGATCATCTTTCACTAAAAATTTCTGTGCGCCAATTGAAAATGTGAATATAGCCATGACAACGGCATTTATTTGGATTTTGGTTTCTTTGTTGTTGGGTTTCGGGATATCATGATAAAAGAATGAAAAAAGATGTTGGCCTAGAATTGAACCTTGTGCAACTCCTACTGCGATTGATTAGGTACAAGAACAGTGTTTGTTTAACGACACGAAAGATTTCGTATTTGATAGGTATGATTCGATTAGTTTAATGATGTATAAGGAACAAAACATTGAATTAATTTATAGACTAAGCCTCTATGCTACACCGTGTCAAAAGCTTTTTCTATGTCTAGAAAGGCTGCGATTCTTGAATGGCCAAACCGCTTGGAATTTTTAACAGAGTTTTTAGCCTCAGTACTGCTTGAGTAGCAGAGCGACCGGCACTAAATCCAAATTGTTCTTCTGGAATGTAGGGATATAGGGAAAATTTCCAGAGAATTATCGGGAATTTTAGGCATTCTGCTTGTGAATTCAGAAAATTTTAATTCGCCAAACAACGATAAATCATTTGGACTAAAAATTAACGTCAGATTTCAAGATATACCCGCAGGGTATTTATAATAGAGCCGACGCTCTATTTGAGTTCCGTGGAGATTTCAGCATCTTCTGGCAGGATTCGATTAATATGGATTTTAAATTTTATCCTGTCGGCTTGGAAGTATAGTTGCAAAATACTTTGGTTGCCTCTGCTTGGGTCTTGAAAGGGATTGTGAATACAATTAGTAAATGATCTGAACAAAATTCGAGCAAGACTCGAGGTGGAGTGACTAGAAATATTTTTAGATAAAACCAAATCAAGAACCGGGTTTCCTCTTGGGAATGTTGGTTCGTTAGGAGCATTCAATTGAATATTGCAATTATTGCATAAATTAGGAAGTGAATGACCATTCTGAGTATTGTTTGGGCATCCCCATGTGATATGGCGAGAATTAAAATCACTTGAGTTAAAAAGATGTTCTAATTCATGCCTAATGATGTATCTCACGTAAATAGAGCAAAACGTGAGGTATTTGTTCAGTTCAAGTGTTGCTTCAGTTTCGGCTGTTACAAAAGTTTTGGTCAGGAATTGAGGAATGCAATTCTGGATTAAAATAAGAAGTGTCTTCAAATTGTGAACTTAGTACATCTAGCTTTAAAGTGGTATTCAGCGACTTGCAATTTATGTCGTTGGGTTAGGACGGGTTCAGATAGAAGAACTATGTGAGGCTAGTGACGCAAGAGTATTTCTTCAAGTTGTTGTCGCCGATCTAGTGAAACTAGACTATTTAAATTCAGAGAAATGCATAGAAGATGTTAGAAGCATGAAAGACCTGGAAGAGAGAAAACGAATTTTTTTAAAGGCAAACCGTTTTCAATGATATTAGTTGATGAAACCTAATTGTATTCAACGGCCGAGTGATCACATCTATAGCTTTGAGGTCGATATTTATAAAAGAACTGTTCACTGTCTTGAAGTATGCGAGAAAACCTATTGTAAGAAGTGGTTGGTCTAGAGTCGTGAAGGTTGTTGGCCCTTGCATTAGCATATGAACTCGTATCTTACGTAAGCCAAGACCGTATAAAAATTGGATAGGACCTGTTCTAGTGGCCATGAAAGCACAAAGTCACAATGTTAATTTATGTTTGCTTTGATAGTTCAATTAAAAGTAGTGCATTTGGGAGAAGTTAGGCATGAGGTAATGCCATCTATCGTAAATTATTATTATTAATAGTTAGGGGTTTGGGTCCAAACTAAAATTTAAATATTATTTTACCCGCGAATTAATTATAAATGAATATGCAAATTAGTTAATCAATTATTGCCAAATTGCAGGAATTATTATAGGTATTTTTATGGTCAGCGTGTTTTTATAAAAATATTGTCAGTCATCATTTTAGTCGCAAACCGTGTAATACATTATTGTTATATACTAAAGAAAGCAGCCATATATAGCAGTTTTATTGGTTGAGCATACAGCCGGTGGTACTCCATCGCATCACCAGGACCTGGTTTGGCTGTAACTGTAAAAATAAAAACTTTTCACCTTTAACTCCATAGAATTAATACTCTATAGCATCCTCTTTAATTGCGTATAATTTACACACGCTATGGTGGGTCTAATATTGGGCTTAAACGTTTATTTAGAATAACGAGTGCCCTAAAGACATTAAGGAAAATAAATCCAACCACAATAAATACGATTTGAGCTGAATTCGCCTCTTTATTAAAATTAAAAATTAAATCACAAAAATCTGCAATGTGGTACTGTGGCGCACATGCAATATAATATAACCAATAGGAGCAGACAGGAAAAGTTTACCAAACAAAATAAAAGACAACATTTAATGAAGTATTTCCCATATCCTTAAGTAGTCTAAATTAAATTTGAGTAAGTGAACATGTTAAAACTACAAATGTATTATTTGTGTAATGAATGCTCTAATCAAAGAAATGGAATTAACGAAGTTGGCTTTGAATGAAAAAAGAAGGGAATTAGTCATAGGCGGTCTTGCCTGACTTCCAGAATAGTTTAAAATTAATAAAATGGGGTGTAGTTGGTACTTGTTTACTTTGCAAGTTATGTTCATGAGGGCAAGGGAACTACCTTAAATATAAAATTATTCATTATCATCAAAAGCTACCTCAGGAAACTACTTTACCAAAATGATGGAAGTGATTTAACCTGGCTAAGCTTACGGGAGGTTTATATACATCATAAATTAAATGCTTTTAAATGAAATTTTAGAACCTATAACGGAATTTCGTATGTTCAAGATGAAAACTATTTTTATTAATCAAATCGTTTCCAATTTTGGCACTAAATTATTTAATAGCTTTTAAAACTGTTTTGAAAATTTCACCTAAAAATCATCGCTTCCTTTGCCATAGACAAAATTTTAACAATTAGTGAATTTATAAACAACATCATGTAGTAGTGAATATAGCTAAAAAAATACACCACAAGCCGAATAATAACAGAAAGCATATAGTGTAAATAACTTCCGCAGAAATAAGGAAAATTTTAATCAAAATACTAAGAAAAGATGAGGATTTCTCGGAGAACCCACGATATTTGGAAAAAAATGCAGAAATCTTTAAACTTCACTCTAGTTAAAAAACGAACATTTTTAAAAAATAACTTATAGCATCGATATACAAGGACATTGAAATAGAGCATTTAAAAATTTAGACTCCCCTGGTTATAACTACAAAGTCGCAAGTAAACAGCTCCGAGAGTAGTCGTATCGTGTATTACAGTTGTGCAGATATTGTCTCGAAAATTAACCGTCAGACAAGTAATTGTTATGGCTTACTATGGTTTCTATAGAAAAGTACTATGCCTCGTTCGTCTTGAACCCAACTGCGACCACTGGGACTATAATTAATTATATTTTAAAGCGTGATGATTTGTAAGTTGTTTCTATAATCACGTACATCCTACTAGGTCAAATCTATTCCCAGTTTGATTTTTGTGACGGAAATTTGGATTTATTCACATGCATGTTCTGAGTTTAACCTACCTGGATACAACTTTAAAGCCTGCTGCAATGATAGCTATCGTTCTGGTGGTGCCGGTGTGTTTATTCATGAAAGTTTTGTAAATGTTTCATTTCAAGTTTGCAACTGGACGTCAGCTGATCTTCTTATACTACGTATTCAACTAGCAAAACGAAGCTGGACTTTTATATGTATCTATCGTTTCAGTGATGGTTCCGTTGATGGTTTTTGTAATGATCTGGAAATACTGTTGCGTACGCTCAAACATAATTACATAGTCATTTTAGGAGATATTAATATAAATCTTCTGGATACTAGTATATCTTATAAATATCAATCAATGCTTGCTTCTTATGGCTTCGTTAGCCTTGTAAATGAGCCAACCAGGATGCAAAATTGTTTGGATCATGTTTTTGTAAAAAGTGATTATTTTTTTGACCTCAATATTTGTAATTTACCCATTCAATTGCCCGATCATAATTTAATTACATTTAATATTTCAGAACATTCTGGCAGGATAATTTTTAGAGTTAGCAGATCAGAGATATCGCATATTCACTATGCCAAACTAAATGATATTCTAAAGTTTGAAAATTGGGAGTCAGTGTATAGTCAAAATGATTGCAATCTCGCTTTTGAAAATTTTTTTAAAATTCTTACTACACATATTGCAATATGTACATCTACAACTACATACCCAACAATAAAAAAGTTAAAACCGTGGATGGATTCAAAACTTCTTCGAAAGATCAACAAGTTAAAAAAGTTCTCAAAAAAATTAAAACATCATTCTAACAATATTAGATTAGGTAAATATGTTCGTAACCTTTCAAAGCAGGTGAAAGTAGATATTGCAGTTACCAAAAACCGCTTCTATGAGAAAAAATTTGATTCAGCGATGTCAAATTCGAAGAACACATGGAAAACAGTAGATGAAGTGTTAGGACGATGCTCAAACAATAAGCCAATTAATCAAATTTATCAATTTGACACTCAAAATATGCTTACGTCATCTCAATCAATTGCCGATGAATTTAACAAATTTTTTGTTGCCATTTCTCAAAAATTGGCTCCTAAATTCAGCGCAAGTAATACTGATACTATTGAATCAAATCAATTTATTCTTGGTGCCCAGCAAAATTATCGTGCATCTTGTTTTTTTGATCCTATACATTCTACGGAAATCCTTTATGAAATTAAGCATTTAAAAAACAAACGATCTAAAGGATTTGATGGAGTCGATAATTTTGTTGTTAAAAAATGCGTTTGGTTCTTGGTGGATGTTTTAAACTTCTTATTTAACTTGAGTTTGGATAGTGGTGTCTTTCCAAATAGCTTGAAAATCGCTATTGTAATTCCGATATTCAAAAAGGTGATGAGTTACAACTAAATAACTATAGACCAATTTCCCTATTAAGCACAATATCTAAAATTTTCGAGAAACTTGTAAAACATCGGTTACTGAGCTATCTCAGTATGATTAAATTTCTGCATAGCAGCCAATACGGTTTCACTGCGGGTAAATCTACTGAGGAGGCTCTTTTACATTTTCTATGCCAGATATACACAGCCGTCAATAATTCATGTAAACCGGTGGCCTTATTTGTGGATATCTCCAAAGCTTTTGATACTGTCAATCATGGGATTTTATTAGCGAAACTATCGAATATCGGGGTGAGGGGCAAAATTCTTGATTGGTTTACGAGCTACCTCCATGACCGTCGTCAGGTTGTCAAGGTGGATGACACTCTTAGTAACCCAGAGCAAATAAATTGTGGCGTCCCTCAAGGGTCGGTGTTGGGTCCTCTATTATTCCTAGTGTATTTTAATTCTATTTTTGATATTAATTTGATAGGTCATGCCACCGCATTTGCGGATGACTTGGCTTTAAGCTACGCTAGTAG
Source organism: Tipula confusa (assembly GCA_963556175.1). Classification (NCBI taxonomy): domain Eukaryota; kingdom Metazoa; phylum Arthropoda; class Insecta; order Diptera; family Tipulidae; genus Tipula; species Tipula confusa. The sequence goes on from OY744476.1 coordinate 181,085,454, forward strand.
TGATCAAACTTCCGATATAACAGTTCTACTGGATACTGATTTATGCAAGTTGGGTAAATGGTTTCATCATAACCGCCTTGCCATGAGTGATAAATCAAAATTAATACTTTTTGGAAAACAGAATACGGTTTCCATTGCACAACCGATACCTTATCATGTGTACTTATGTGGTAGAAATCCGTGTTCGTCTCAGTGTTTTTTGCTTGATTTTGTCAGTGAATTTAAGTATTTGGGTGTAACAGTGGATTCGCAACTGAATTGGAAGTCGCATCTTAATGAAACCAGGAAGAGGGTAATTTTTGCTATTCATAAATTTTATAATCTAAGGAACTGTTGTCCGAGTATTGTTCTGAGAAAGCTATATCATGCACTAGTAGAATCACTAATTATGTATGGAATATCCAGCTGGGGTGGTACTTATTTCTCTCAAATTGAGGATCTTTAAATTGCACAAAAGAGAATTATTAAACTTATTTACAAGCGTCATCGTGCAACACCTACCATTCCCTTGTTTCGTGAACTAAATTTATTGCCACTAAGATATCTTTACGTTTATAAGGTTCTTAAAATGTTTTTTGCTCGCAGTAACAGTTTTCACATCCGTATTATTCACGCGTATAATATGAGAAATCCTTATAACTATGCTGGTGTCCATTGTAACAGCGAGAAATTTAGGAGATTTTATCTTTTTATGGCGCCATATTTCTTTCACATGTTACCACACAATGTAAAATCTCTCAACACGGAGCGTAATAATGGGTATTGATAATATTGATAATATTGTATTGATAATATTGAAAAAATTTTCTAGTGATGTAAGTAATATTAGAGCTTCTATGTAGTAATGTGTTTATAGTATGTGTATATAGTAATGTATAATATCCGGATAAATTTGTATTTTTAAAAAAAGATATGTAAAGCAGCCAATAATTGAATTTATATATATTTTATATTGCTCCACCACGGATTTTATCCAATGGAGCTTTACTTTATTTCAAAAAACTTATAATATTAATGTATACCTCAGCAATTAAATTTGAAATAAAGATTATAAATAAATAAATAAAATAAATAGTTCCAAAAGATCGCAGCGTCTTAAATCTAACATATATCCCGTATAAATTAATTATTCCAAGTACTGTGTGATAGTAATTTTTGGTCTGCTAGAGTTATTTTTAAAAAAGTAAGAAATTTACTTTAGTCATAGTTAGTACGAATGCCGGGAGCCGGCTTAGGTACTGTTGTTTCCGAAGTTCCGTCTGAAGTTTTATTTAACAACAGTTTTTATATACATGAAAAATTCCACATCCATACTCATTTCAAACTCCACATCGAATCTTTTTGAGGTCTTCCCTCTTGTGGTATTGTTCTATATAGAAAGGACCTGTATGAAGGACAGGTAGAAGATATTGTTGTAGGTAGAAAGGACCTCACGCCACCTGGTAATGTCGATTTAATATTTATTATGGCTACGGTTGATGTTAATCGTTTACGAGTGTTGTTTCCAACATTTTTACTTCATTGTCATTGAAGTAAATTAATTACTTTTATAGAAACAATATAGATATTGTTCCTATCAACCGATCCTTAAATCTTAACTAACATCAAATCCTTAACGTGTTCGGAGCTTTATTAATAGTAAGAAGTATACCGACGGCCTACCATTACCAATCAAATGTCGTTATTTTGTTGCCATTACCTTTGTGGTGGCTTGTAATATGTTTACTTCATTTATTGAGTCAGTGTACTCTTCAGTGTCTACTTCTTATGGATCTACACAGCCAGAAGGTCTTTGCTTGTGCAGAAGGTCTTTGATTTCCACTTTCCATTATATTTAATCGTAGACTTCATATGGGTGAGTTTGCGGACCTCTGGATTGTCTAATTTATTAACTCATTTTTTAAATCTGGATAAAGATGTGAAATCGAGAATTATCGAGGAATTGCTATATTTGCTGTTAGTCTAAAAACCAGTAGCTCGCCTATTAAACACGGTTTCTATTCGGGGAGATCTGTACAGTTTTCAATTTTATTTAATTTAGCTCAATCCTGCTTGATTTAGTTCGAACCAAATTGAGGTGATCTACACTGATCTATGCCGATTGTTTTTGTACATTTCTAACAGTTTTTGTAAGCAGTTGGATTGGTTGACAATGGTTTGCTGCTAAACGCAAGTAAAAGTAAATTCATTTCATTTAAGAGGCACCTTTACAATGTCCATTTTAGCTGTACAGCTTGAATGACCTTTTCGTCGATCACGCCGAAATAATCTTTAACTTAGGTTTCATATTTAATTTGGATTTAACATTTCACAAAAAAATGGATTCTATTAACATCAAATCTTCCATTATGTTGGGTTTTATAAAAAAAACTGTAGAGACTTTTGCGACCTGATTACTTTGAAAGTCAATTTACGTATAATTGGTACGATCTATGTTGGAGTATTCTTCACAAATATGGTCATAATTCTATCAGAATGATTCTGATGGAATCGAGAGCATCAAAAATTGCTTCGGCTTACTGGGCCGTAAACAGTTATTTCCTATAGCAGTCAAATTCCGTTAGGATATTGCATTAAGCTATTAGTTATTAGTTAAATTATTAAGATATTAGTTAAATTATTGAGATTGACCAGGTTATAGACACCATGGCGGCCAATAGTTAGTAAATTTTTGTTGGGGTAGTGGAAGGAAAGGTATGTCAGGGACCTCATGTCAGGGACTTCATGTGGCAAAAGGGCTATATATATTGAATTAAGGATATACCAAAGTAACTTCTGGCATCAGTCGATATGTTTGGAAATCCCTGTGAAGCTGATTCCATAACGAAATATCAAAATAAGTCTTTATATGAAAACTGCTCTTGCTTAAATTTACAATATTTACCAATTACATAAAAAACTATTTCGTTTTTATTTTAATTTGGCATTGCAACGTTTTGATGACTTTGTATTTTTTTCGGGATGGATACTAATAAAACACGTTTTATTACCAAGATTTCAGGACAGATCGAAATTATAACTAAATTTAGCAAAGACACAATTCAAAAAATATTTTCGAGCTAGTTTTCGGGCTAACTTCACATACATTGAAAATATTAATTAATTAATTCATAATATAATTATATAATTTCTGCAAGCCGCAGGCTGTAATAAATTGGTTTAGTTTTTGCCTGAAATTTACAATTAATTAATTTATTACATTTATAAAAACAAAAAATTATAAAAATTGTAAAATAATATAAATTAGATTTTATAAAATTTGATTAAATATTACAACCAACTGAATTTACCGCTTTACGACAAATACGTCATACAATCGCCGAAAATCTAATTTATATACACTTTTTCCTTTGCCGCTAATCGAGTCGCTCAAGTACAAGAACTATCGAACATAAATAATTGATACTATTGATAACGTGGTCGGATGCCCAAAGAATTAAACTACGTACATTTAGGGTAAAATGGTTCAGAATATCTTCATTCACATTAGAACTAAAACTAACAAAACGCCCAGCATTAGTTATTGTTATTTGAAAGTTCTCGGATTTTTGAATATTAAGAAGGCTTATTGCATGATTGATCGAGTTACATATGATTGATTGATTTTTTAGAATCTGCTTGGCAGATAATTAGTGGTAGAATAAATTCTACCCATCCATGCGGAAATTATTTGAAAATGCTCCAGCATTTATAGTGCAGTTTTTCGCAATTTACAATATTGAGGCAAATATGGTTGGCTCATTTGAAAATGTTTTGCAAATCATATGAATGCTTATCGAGCATTGAGGTCGTGTATTTTACTCTGTATTTTTCCTTGTATGAATGTCTTGCCTTGCGTATTTATGACAATGAATTGCTCAGAATCCTGAACATATAACGCAAACTGCTCTCCTGACACGGCATACAAGTTACTGTCTTACATACTATATTGAATTGAGTTGGTGGACGAATTTGTAGGTGAACATCAGTTCTGAATTTCTAGCAAAAAGAGAACTTACTGTTTGTCTTAAGCTTTTTAAGTAATTTATGATAGAATTGAGTAAAAACAAGATTTTCCTGGAACTTGCAAATCATATAGATATATTATGTATATGGCACAATAAAGCTGATAAGTTTATTTGAATCTTTGTACAATATTTATTCTCACATTAATACAATAAAAAGTAAAACGAAGTCTTCTAACTACAAAACCACCATTCAAATTCCCATGATAATCATTAAATTAGCGGCGGATGATTAAGAAATTATTTTTGTTTCATAACACAAATCCATTACGATTCGTATTTACGTTGATGATTACCATTAATTCTTAGCTCGTTTAAGAAGGTAATCGATGTGTTGGTTAATGTGGCGTCTGAAAATAAATATTAACATATTTTGTTGTCATAATTAATGTCTTCTTAATAAAAATTGTTAGCTTCATACTTAAATCATTTTGCGCCATTGCTGTTGTGGTTATTAATCCATTATAACCCATTTTTCTTTAATTTCCTCTCCTTTAATTTATGTATATTTGTATATATATATGTGTGTGTGTGTATTATTTATTTTGTTGGCGTTTTCTTTTAAAGCGTTCGCGATAAAGATCGCGTAAATTAAATTGCGGCCATTGTTATAAAGTTACAAAAGAACAATAAAATGTGGAAAACATATTTATAAATAAATTTTCAACTACCACGTGCTTAATGCTCATTTAGATTAATTTTACTACGAAATTTACCAAAAAGGGGTTGGAAAACTTCCTATATATATGAATTTATATATGTACATATATAACAAATTATGAGACAGGGGGAGGTGGTTTCGAAAATAACGACAGAGCGACAACAATTTAATTTTCTGTTTTTGTTGTGTGCAAAAATAAAAAGACTTGGAACTGGAAATGTTCTTTTTTTTTTTTTAATTATAATTACAATTACTATGTACTTTAGAATTTTCCTGCACGTTGTTTGCTATTGGGTTTCGGCTTGTAAAACGAAAAAAAAAATTATTTATGTACTTATTACATGTGAAAAAAGGATTTTCCCTACTTTTTCTTTTTTGTTTTTCAATTGTATTAATTTTTGTGTATGTACATAGGTATCGTTTATGATAAATTTACTTACAGTTCGAGAAAGGAAAAATAAAGTTTTTGGTGCTTTTTTTGAAAACTTTTTTTTTTATATGCTTTTGTGTTACTTTAATTTAATTGTAATTAGTGGTAATTAACACGTAAAGTTTTTATTTTTATTTTTTTTTAAATTATTATGTTTGATTTATTAAAACATGTTATCGCAGTTGAAATTTAATTACAAATAACTTACTTACTTTAGGTTTCACAATACTGTAATTTTTTTAAGCGATTTTTAATGATTTCACTTGGATAAATATGTGCCAACATAATATATAATCGATTGTTGGATTTTTTTGTAAATAGTTTTCCACCTGTGGTTGAAAGTTTTTCTTATGGTCTGAGTTTAATGTGTAACTCACCATCATTCGTGCATCTATATCAAATATGAATTTAAAAATATCAATAGAAGGAGCCCAACACTGAAATAGATCAACGCTTATATAAAAACTCAACATACACCCCTTGAACGGAGTTCAATAAATGATTCGTATAGATTATTCTTCCTTGTTATATGGGCAATAGACCAAGCTTATGTATAGGATGCTTATAAGTTCATTGTTCTGCGTTGTAAGTGTGACTACTCTGACTATTTTATCCGACTCTGGGTCCTTTGGAATTTCCTAGTGGCCACTTGTGTTGGTAGTGTAATGTCCAGCTTTGGGATTATTTTAACAGGATATTCGATTAGAAAATATAATGGTTTAAGTGGGTTAACATCGGTCTCGTTAATGATGCACAGTGGTCATGAATTAAGGATATTGCGGAACAATAATTAGATTTTACTGAATGACTCTTTAAGTTTTATGTCTTTGCTACTAAAATTACGCAGTTTGTGACAAAGCCCTCTTCTGGCATTGAATCTCGTTAAGGAGGCTAAAAATGCATCACTTTAGAGGTCTCCGAGCTTACACGGCAGATACACGGCTTTGGTACTTATATGCATATAAAAAGACAAATATCAGACAGTAGTTAATTAGGGCCGTATAAGTTGTCGATGGAAAACTGTGCATTGTTTCTGATAATTGGCCTACAATTTAACACAGGAAATTCATTTGTGGATTATTACCTTTACCATTTGAATTCCAGTGCTCGTAGCAGCTTAGTACTAAAAGAAACGAAAGTCCCGCGTGTTTATTATCCAAATGAATCTTTCGAAATATAAAAAAGGCAGGAAGAATACAGAAGCCAATCCATAAGTGACCGTTATAAACAAAAGCATGATAGTTCTTAGTCTATCAAAAATAAAACATTTCTGTCAAAAATTGAAATTTATGTGACGAAACGAAAATAAGGGATGGGCTTGGATATATCAGATTGCCATACTATTTTTTGATAATGCGTGTCAGATTAACACATCCGCACCTGACGATACATTTGGACGATACCTCAATATCGGCAGAGAACTAAACTATCCTGTGTTCCCTAAAATGTAAAATGATTGAATATAAATTAGAGTGAACCATAGGGCCTCGCCAATGACGAGACAATCATTTAGGGAGATAACGGTTGTTGTTTTGGTGGATCTGCCAAATACAACCCTACGTTTGCCGATTTTGTTTAATTTCTAGATTACACCGTGGAACGGTAAATAGAAATCCTTTTGTGATGCTTCTGCTGGAGATATTACTACGATGTTTTGCAGTTTTGCAAATTCTGGAATACGAATAAACCTATGCGTTTCATCCCAATTAACCTTCGAATATCCGCTGCAAGTGAATCATCCAAGGTATTTGCTGATTTCTTAAACGTAAGTTTTACTATGAATCGTCCTTCTTTGTCAGTGTTGATGATTTCTTAGGAAATGGTTTTCACTAAGTGTTTCCTTCGTTAAGAAGATTTTCATAGATTCGACTATGGATTGTATTTCCCAAAACGTCTTTTAACTTCTGTCATAATGTTTTCAATTTCCTTATTTTGAATTCGGTTAATTTAGTATTAAGACAAATTTCGGATCGGCTAGTTTGATTCCGGCATACTATTTTAAATCGACATCTACGTTTTGAGGAGGGAGCTGACTTGTAATTATTGGTAACAGTAAAGCATCAACGAAATTTAAGGTAAGGCTTTAGATTTTAACCTTATTGTATAACCACGCCTTTTGAAGTTCCGCAGCTAGCTTGTTCCAATCCACATTACGCACTGAGATGCGGTAGGTTTGTTTGCAGTTTGGCCACCATGTTTTTTCGTTATATACTTTCAGCAGTGACAACCTTTAATTTCTGTCTTAAGAATGGATCAGATGCAATCAGGTACTCTTGCAATTATTTTCGAGCATACATTTTGATATCATCAGTAAAAAGAAGTCACCTGCAGAATATAAGACACTCAACAACATCGTTGAAAAACGGAAAATAGTAAAGGGTCAGTATGGGTTACCTCTATTTAGTAACTCGGCTTTCCCATTAGGCAATAAAGTCACACGCAATCAACAAATGGCTGTAGCAGCTACAGCTATGAATGCCATTGCATTTTACACAACCAGATTCAGCACTGCTAGCACTTTCTTGAAAGAGCAGCTTCCCTTTTTGGTATATCGGGCACTTCAAATTACCAGCGGAATGTATGTTCCCTTCAATTTCTTTATAATTAAGGAGCATGTATTTAGGTCTTTGCTGCAACTCTTAGCAATATTATTCGCTTCTTTTCACTTGCTGCACATGTTAAATCTAGCCTTCAAATTCCTATATTGTTTAGCTCGGTGACCATATTGGAAGCATTTGAAACATTTTAAAGGCTCGTCTATTTCTGCTTGGAAGGCTAACCACTTTTCTTCCTTAACTTGTATAACTTTTTTTCCTTGTCAGCTCCTTTTGTTTTAATCAAAACCGCATCCGGTCAAGGTGGTTGTTTTTGATTTATTTTCCAACTTTTTAGACAAACTGGTAAAAGTCATACCACTAGTTGAAGTAAACGAACTAAACGAATTTGTATTTTTTTTTGTTTCGGCAGCTAATTTTCTCACTGCTAGAATACTTGCGGTAGTTGGATTTCGAATTTGGAAGCCCTCTCGCTCATTCCTTCAAGTCGCCGATAGTAGGGTTCCGAATCTATGCACCGTAATTTTATCGTTTTTTTTTTCATTTTTGATTTTTTTTTGGGGTGCATTCTATTAGGATTTCAATCCTACTACCAAGTTTTGTTTCAGCCGGCTCTGACATGAAATGCCGATTCCCCCTAATGAATGGACACTTCATGGTAGTTTTGGTCCACGAAGGGAATTTTTTCTTATGTGAGTGGCTCTCTTCGGTGTAAAGATCGTGCTTCTTCTTGTTGTCTAGAACAAGAGCAACCTCTAGATTGATGATTCTAGATTTTTCGTACCAAATCAACAATGTCCTGTAAAACTGATTATTGTTACCGACAAAAATTGTGTAAAATATTTTTTATATGATTTCAAATGACGTTAATTCCGTAATGATAGCTGTCCCCCGTCCTAGCAAAGCTAATCAGTTTTCGTCAAGCTTAGCGAAGAGCAATTTAGGAATTTAAGTGTCTAAATACTGATACTTTATATGATTTAGACCAGAAATGAACTTTAATCCATTTCTATATGCTTTATCGCGGTTTTGAAAGATTCTTTTTGGTTGCTAACCGTCATAATTTGCTGACTAACAATTAAGTTCTGCCACAAGTGTTTCGAGTACATGATTTCTTAAATTTTACTCTATATAATAATATAAAATGACATATAACTGTCAGTGCTAATAAGGTTCGTGCGGATTTATTTATTCAGTCATAAAAAAAAAAATAAAAAAAAATGTAAGAAGACACAACACAAAGAAACAACAAGTTGTTTTTTTTGTGTATTTTGTAACTTACTTAAATTATCGTTATTAAGATAATTCTTCTTTCTTGTGGTTTATTTTTGCGCTTAACAATCATATTATTAAAGATGTAAAGTTAAATAAAGAAGAAGATTGTTATTATTATGTTATTTTAAACAGTGAGAAGTGATTTTCTTTCTTTATTTAATTTAATTTTTTTATTATTAAGTTTTTATATAAAAGTGTTATGTTAAATGTATTAATTGAGCGTGTGATATACTTCCAATTAATGTTATTGGATTGATGGGGATTGCGCACTTACGTTTCGAATGGTAAAAAGGTTTTGGTTCTGGGCATTTTGGGGTTTCTATCAGAATACTACTTTATTTAAGATATTTTATGGAAAACGATATTTCATCAAGAAACGATGCTCAATCCAAGCAAAGGGGTATTGAATGAAAGTTTTGTGGGTGCCTTCACTTATTTATGCATTTTCACTTAAGTTGCTACTGTAGTGGCTTATTTATAGCACAATGTGATCTTTGAAAAACTGTAAAGTGAGAATGGAAGGTAAATACCTAAAGTTAAATTTCATCCACTGCAGTTATAATTTCTTAAATGGTATTACTACTAAAAATAAAAGATCTTGTAAAATATCTCAGTAAAAGTTTAAATATGTCCTGTAACGCTATTAATTTTGTCCAACATACTTGTTACAAAATACATTTCTGATTAATAAAGGGACTTTCGGTCAGTTAGTTTTTTATGTCCTGACTCAGTTGAATTTGCCGTCATCTTCATTTGATCGTCGATGATAGAGGGCCAATACTTGTTTACTCACTATCGTTTCGCCTTCCAAAGTTACTTGAAAGTCATCATTCCAATGCAATTCTAGTAACTTTATTTAAAATTCTTATTTTGTTCAATGGTTTAGAGCCACTCCTCTTTTATCTTCATGCAGGTCTTTGGGTATCATCGGATGGTTGGATGCCTATTTGCGAAATTGGATAAAAGTTGTGCAATCTTGGATCCAATAATATCGTTCTGGACATCAAACACCATTCTCAATTTTGTGATGGTACTCGAAGGTTTTATGAAGCCGTGATGTGGTAGAAAGTACTGATTTGGCTCGTTCATAATAATTGCTTCCCCCATGTGCCCTAAGGTTTTGAGCTCGGCCATGTAGCTATAATAACAATCTCTTAAATGCCTTTGTGTATAATTCCCCAAGCAGATTTGCGAAACTTTGAATGGGTTTTATGGTAAAGCACATATCGATAAACTTTCTTACAGTGTGTCTTTTAACATCGTATTGTTTGGCCTCGTTATAATTGGCATCTGTTATATTAAAATGTTTTAACAAATTTCCATGTAAAAAGCTGTTTGGTACTGAAATTTGTGTATGGGCGTTAAAGTAGTATTTTTGTAAATCGTCGTCTTGTATACAAGTTAGAAAACGAGTGTCACTCTATAAAGCCCCCGGAGAATGGTGGTATGTTAATTTTCGGGAGTTTCACATCGGCTGCATACAAGCGTCTGCCTGCAACGTATGGTTATTAAATAGTGGCGTTGGCTGATCTTACTTTACAACATCTTTCATACGACCACCACGGCGTCAGTTACCAATAAAAGCATTTCAAAGGAGTAAATTTCCGTTTGAATGTTGTTCTTAAGATCATTTTATTTGTGGAGCATTGCTGTAGACTTTACTTTTCAAATGTGGCGCCATCTTGTTGATATCAAAGATCATCTAAATAAATTAATAAAATAAATTTTAGCTACAAAAATCCAGTTAACATGCCACGATAGGTCTTATTATTTACTGTTACTGCATCTTGACGTTTATTTTCGACAGAACAATTGCGACACTTTTGTTTGTTAATATATTCTTTGAGGTGAAAATGAGATTCTTATGAAAAGACGATTTTGGATCAAAAAAGGCCCAATTTGCTTGAGCATCCAATCAACGAAATGACGACGTTGCGCTGATGGTTAGCTGGTTTAATTGTTGAGTTAATAGAATTTTGTTAGAATGTTATATAAATCAATATGTATAATTTGATGTAAATTGATTAACGGCACGTTTAATTGTTGCGAGTGGCGGCTCAAAGTAAGAGACCTGGGGTATCGCAAACTTGCCACTTATATATTTAAAGATTTTGAGACCAACAAAAGTCGAGAATCATAAAAGTAGATTCAGTAGTTTTTTGACATCGTTTTCATTCAGTCCAAATATATAGATGACATCTCCATATGCCAGAACCAGATTAGACTGATGGAACAAGATGTTGTCCTGAGCTGTTATTTTTTGCGAAATAAATTCTAACATAAAAATAAAGAGCATCTCCTTGCTGTACACCAGAGCTAATCGTAAACCATCCTGATAGCTTATTCTTATCTTTGGCACAGTATTGTGACTGAATTGCTGTCATTTTACTTAGACGCACATATTTTTGAGGTATTCTCAGACATCGCAAAGAAAACAATAAACTATTCTGATGGACTGAGTTATAGGCTTTTTGAAAACACCTGATGTATACGTCACGTGCAGTTTCTTATTATTTAGAAAGAATGATCCTCAGGAAAAAAGCTTGATAAGTGACTGAGGTATTTGGATGAAGACCCTCCTTGGTAGTCACCTACAATTAGAAATTATGAAAACTGTACAAATTGCTGAGTTGTTGTACTCTTAAGACTTTAGCCTTTCACCATTCACGCTTTTTCAGTCTAAAAATTCGATTGGCGGTTCATCTATAACAATTCATATTCAATTCATATTCAATTCATATTCAATCCATATTCAATTCATATTCAATTCATATTAAATTCAAATTCAATTCATATTCAATTCATATTCAATTCATATTCAATTCATATTCAATTCATATTCAATTCATATTCAATTCATATTCAATTCATATTCAATTCATATTCAATTCATATTCAATTCATATTCAATTCATATGCAATTCATATTCAATTCATATTCAATTCATATTCAATTCATATTCAATTCATATTCAATTCATATTCAATTCATATTCAATTCATATTCAATTCATATTCAATTCATATTCAATTCATATTCAATTCATATTCAATTCATATTCAATTCATATTCAATTCATATTCAATTCATATTCAATTCATATTCAATTCATATTCAATTCATATTCAATTCATATTCAATTCATATTCAATTCATATTCAATTCATATTCAATTCATATTCAATTCATATTTAATTCATATTCAATTCATATTCAATTCATATTCAATTCATATTCAATTCATATACAATTCATATTCAATTCATATTCAATTCATATTCAATTCATATTCAATTCATATTCAATTCATATTCAATTCATATTCAATTCATATTCAATTCATATTCAATTCATATTCAATTCATATTCAATTCATATTCAATTCATATTCAATTCATATTCAATTCATATTCAATTCATATTCAATTCATATTCAATTCATATTCAATTCATATTCAATTCATATTCAATTCATATTCAATTCATATTCAATTCATATTCAATTCATATTCAATTCATATTCAATTCATATTCAATTCATATTCAATTCATATTCAATTCATATTCAATTCATATTCAATTCATATTCAATTCATATTCAATTCATATTCAATTCATATTCAATTCATATTCAATTCATATTCAATTCATATTCAATTCATATTCAATTCATATTCAATTCATATTCAATTCATATTCAATTCATATTCAATTCATATTCAATTCATATTCAATTCATATTCAATTCATATTCAATTCATATTCAATTCATATTCAATTCATATTCAATTCATATTCAATTCATATTCAATTCATATTCAATTCATATTCAATTCATATTCAATTCATATTCAATTCATATTCAATTCATATTCAATTCATATTCAATTCATATTCAATTCATATTCAATTCATATTCAATTCATATTCAATTCATATTCAATTCATATTCAATTCATATTCAATTCATATTCAATTCATATTCAATTCATATTCAATTCATATTCAATTCATATTCAATTCATATTCAATTCATATTCAATTCATATTCAATTCATATTCAATTCATATTCAATTCATATTCAATTCATATTCAATTCATATTCAATTCATATTCAATTCATATTCAATTCATATTCAATTCATATTCAATTCATATTCAATTCATATTCAATTCATATTCAATTCATATTCAATTCATATTCAATTCATATTCAATTCATATTCAATTCATATTCAATTCATATTCAATTCATATTCAATTCATATTCAATTCATATTCAATTCATATTCAATTCATATTCAATTCATATTCAATTCATATTCAATTCATATTCAATTCATATTCAATTCATATTCAATTCATATTCAATTCATATTCAATTCATATTCAATTCATATTCAATTCATATTCAATTCATATTCAATTCATATTCAATTCATATTCAATTCATATTCAATTCATATTCAATTCATATTCAATTCATATTCAATTCATATTCAATTCATATTCAATTCATATTCAATTCATATTCAATTCATATTCAATTCATATTCAATTCATATTCAATTCATATTCAATTCATATTCAATTCATATTCAATTCATATTCAATTCATATTCAATTCATATTCAATTCATATTCAATTCATATTCAATTCATATTCAATTCATATTCAATTCATATTCAATTCATATTCAATTCATATTCAATTCATATTCAATTCATATTCAATTCATATTCAATTCATATTCAATTCATATTCAATTCATATTCAATTCATATTCAATTCATATTCAATTCATATTCAATTCATATTCAATTCATATTCAATTCATATTCAATTCATATTCAATTCATATTCAATTCATATTCCATTCATATTCAATTCATATTCAATTCATATTCAATTCATATTCAATTCATATTCAATTCATATTCAATTCATATTCAATTCATATTCAATTCATATTCAATTCATATTCAATTCATATTCAATTCATATTCAATTCATATTCAATTCATATTCAATTCATATTCAATTCATATTCAATTCATATTCAATTCATATTCAATTCATATTCAATTCATATTCAATTCATATTCAATTCATATTCAATTCATATTCAATTCATATTCAATTCATATTCAATTCATATTCAATTCATATTCAATTCATATTCAATTCATATTCAATTCATATTCAATTCATATTCAATTCATATTCAATTCATATTCAATTCATATTCAATTCATATTCAATTCATATTCAATTCATATTCAATTCATATTCAATTCATATTCAATTCATATTCAATTCATATTCAATTCATATTCAATTCATATTCAATTCATATTCAATTCATATTCAATTCATATTCAATTCATATTCAATTCATATTCAATTCATATTCAATTCATATTCAATTCATATTCAATTCATATTCAATTCATATTCAATTCATATTCAATTCATATTCAATTCATATTCAATTCATATTCAATTCATATTCAATTCATATTCAATTCATATTCAATTCATATTCAATTCATATTCAATTCATATTCAATTCATATTCAATTCATATTCAATTCATATTCAATTCATATTCAATTCATATTCAATTCATATTCAATTCATATTCAATTCATATTCAATTCATATTCAATTCATATTCAATTCATATTCAATTCATATTCAATTCATATTCAATTCATATTCAATTCATATTCAATTCATATTCAATTCATATTCAATTCATATTCAATTCATATTCAATTCATATTCAATTCATATTCAATTCGCCTGGTAGACATCACAACCGAAGTTGGCAATACCTCCCTTAGATCGTTTAGATCATCAGAATGGTGCATGGTTTCTATAATGTTGAAATGCTAAAATAAACTATGCACATAAATGTATTGGTAATCACTGAATTAAACTCACAGTTTTTGATCTCTTATTTGATAATGTTAAGTTGGTTAGCTTGAATCCTGAATCTGATATTTTGTCTAATTGGTAAAGAACTCCAATTTCGAAACCATTCATATAAACAAGTTTTTTTTATAGATTGAATCATTTATAGTCTATCGAGCCATAATCAACGCGACTGGCTTAATTTCATGAACATAAATGTATCGTTTTACACAATTTCTAAAACTTAACATAAAAATTAAAACTTTACATGCAACGACATAGTAAACGAACTGAGATAAGACGATAAATAGAGATTATCGTGACAGGTGTAGTTATGCAGTCAAAAACCATTTTTTTTATCAAGATGTTATGACGTGTCATAATTTTTCCAGCCAATATTCTTACCAGATCATCATTATTTATTTCATATTTTAATAATTCATAATATTTAATTAAAAAATTCAATAAAACATTTAAATAAAAAAAAAAAATGATAATAATATAAACATAAAAATTTGGATTAAAATATTTCTGTCATAATTTAAACGAAAGTTTAAAAATTTAATAATCCAAATTTTATGATACTCGTTTTAATTAATGAAGAAGATTTTTTTATTTTATAATTTATCGATTTTCTGCGTCCAACAATTTAAAATATAATAAGATTTATAATAAAAAAAAAATAAGATAATTAAATAAAAAAATTTAGTTTGTGCTTTAACCAAATGTCAAATGGTAAATTTATTAGGATGATGATAAATTAAAAGATTTTAAATTGATTTTTTTTTCTCGATCGTATATGGGCTATTTAAACGAAAAAAATTGATTCTGAGATTTTAAATATCTTAGGTCTTTTATTTAAATAATATTTATACCTTTGTGTCAACACGAGTATATTCGGGTATATACTGCACAAAACTAATAAATAAATTAAAGGGTAAAATTCCATTTCCGTTAAAATATAAAAATTGTTGACAAGTTGATAGGACTTAGTCGAATTCTATCGACCATTAACTTTTAGTATTCACTGTTGGTACTATCTTAAATAATTCCATATTATTGAAACCATCTGATACACATTTAACTATAGGAAAAGTTGCAGCAACATCTAAAATAGCAGAGGCTTTCGTTAGGTTTGTCGTTTAGTGTTATACTTTCTAGTATTCAATGGTGTTACTTGCACTAATATTTATTTTTTCACCTTCGGTTAAAGTTCTATAATCGACAGTCTAATATATCCTTTGTACAAGAAGGTTCTGAAACTAACAAAACCACAATTTTCTTTATCATTGATTTAGAATGGTTGGTTTTTTACCAATCATCACTAAGACGTTGTGTTTAGGTATGGAGTCCATCAATTCGAGTCCATCAATTCGAGTCCATTTAAAAGAGTGTGACTTGGTAATGCAGACGCAGATAAGTCAAAGTGGTTGGCCATCGAAGCTAATGAAAGCCATGAGGATCAAATGGAGTTTGAAAAGCAGGTTAAGTTAAAATACTTCTGAAAGGCCAAGGCGTGGTAATACTTGCAGCATTAAAAAGTCCCCTATATAATACTTCTGACTTAAAAATTAGTTTTTCTAGCTTTTGTACTAGAAAAGTCATTTATAATATTTTATTTTTCTAGTCTTTACAGCTGTTCATTTTCAATTGACATAAGTCAATACCTTTGCTGTGAGATGGTTGATCTAAGATAAGTTTTATTTAACTTAAGTTTTGAGAAAAACCTCTCACCACTTACGCCTGAAACTGGCAACGTGAGTAAAATTCTTTAAAAAGCTATGTCTTCAAGTAGAACTTGAAAAAAAATTTATATATTTTTTGAACTACCGCAAAAAAACTGATTACCTTTCGCTGCATCTTTACAAGTAGATTTAGTGAGTGTGAAGAACACGGAACAAAAAAAAGCCAGTGGTAAACATTAAAAAATTTGCTTTTGCACGTCATTCTGTTGCCACTCATATTTGCATCGGTAACTCACACAAATGTGTTGTTAAATAAAAATTTGTTTTACTATTTAAAATATAATCGGATCAAAAATTCAACTTACACAATTGTGTAACCCTTTGAAAGTGTGATATAATATTTTAATGTTTTTTTTATATCGAATGGTTTTCAATAGGTATAATCTAGAATTTTCAAAACTAATAAAGTAAAATAATATTTGACTGTAGTTTTGTAACTTAACAAAAACATATTACCTACACAAATGTGTTAGTTGGTTTTTAAATATAATTTCGTTTTTCTCGTGAATTGGTTTGAAATACATATACAAATATGTAGGTTAGTTTTAATTTCATCTATAAATAACTTTCGACACCTCTCACTAGACAATTAAAATTTACCTACACGTTTGTGTAGGCAGGCCACGAAAGGAGGATACTTTTTTACGTTGGTAAAAATCGTTGTGTCGATTTAATTATTTTAACATACATTTGCTAAGCTTTTATCTCTTTAAGCCTTGATTTTTAACATAAATCTACACTTATTTCCAAAATATATTAGGAATACCGGCCGGGTTTAAAATTTTGATACTGTGATTCCTGCACTATGATAAATAAAATAACTGAAATAAAAGCTTTGGTGATTGTAGTTAAATTTGATGTAATTCATCAGAAACCTGGTTACGAGATCATATTATGGTGACGATTATATATTAAACTTGAAGGATTTAATTGCTTCCGAAAGGATCACGTACATCATCAGATCATAAGACGTCAGCTGGTGGGTTGTGTATGTAAAGTGTTTTAAAATAGGAATACGCTTTAGATACGCTTTAGATATGTATCACTGATGGATTTAGTACAAATAAAAATAATGTTAAATTTCTTAATCAGTTAAGTATAAGCTGTTTTCATCGTGACATGATCTTGTTTTGATCATTTCCCTCTCCTTGCCCAAACGGACGCTGGTTTTGATAGTGTGAATTTCGGCTAGAAAAACACTGGGATAATTTCTCAGTGATTTCGATGTTTTGTGGTTGTGTCCAAAGACATCACTACTAAATCGCCTATCCATTTTTGATCCATCCGTGAACCAGACTAGGCTGGTAGGTTCCATAGGAGGTCCACCAATATCCCAGTCTGGTATATAAAGGACTATTACCGCGAAATTTCTGCCAAAGCAGAGTTCTTTCGGCATCAGGTCCGAGACTCTAAAGAACATATCCAAGTCTGAAAGTTTATTCAAAATGTCCAGATGACCTATATTGATTTACTAGCTGTAATCTAGCTGCACAAATAGCAGCTGATTTTTGACGTAGATATGAATTGGAGTGCGTCCGATGAGGGCTGTATTTTAAGCCACCAAACCATAGCCCTATAGTTTACAATTAGCCTCACTATCATGATGTACATCCAGTAAATCATTTTTGAGCTGAGGCTTCAAGCCCTGCCAAACATACGCCGATAGGCCTACATGGCGCTGACCATACGTAGTTAAGTTAATATCAGAATTTCCAATTCAGTTTCTTATCTAGGACAACACCCAGATATTTAACTTCATTGGTGTATCCAATAGTAATATCATTCAGACTAACTGAACCAAGGTTCAATTTACGTTGTTTTGTAAAGAGAACCAGGAATTTTTTGCTAGGGTTTATCGAAAGTCCCTCTTTAGTGCACCAATTCAAAATAACAAGCAAGGTCTGTTGCATGCTGGTACACATCGAACATTCATGCCCACCAGAGACTATGGTAACTAACCAGATCGTCCACATAACCAATGACGTTATAACCGAGTAGATGTAGCTCATCAAGTAATTCATCGATCACGAGTGACCACATCAAAGGTGACAAGACACCGCCTTACGGGCACTCCTTTACCGCCGTAATCGTGACTGACTCATTACCTAGTTTGGAAGTAATCTTTCTACTAAGCAACATGGAACTATCCAGTGGTTAGTCTGATCAGCAATAACTCTAGGGCTTATTGACCTAGCAATTGAGTATCCAGTATTGTCAAAAGCTCCCTCAATATCCAAAAAAGTACACAGAGCAATTTCTTTCGAACGGTAGGCCGCTTCAGTTTGGTAACAAGTTGATGCAGCGCCCTCTCTGTGGATTTGCCTTTTCTGTAGGCAAATTGATTAGGATTCAGAGGTCTGGTTACAGTTAACCTGTCTCTGATATGGAGATCTACCAGTCGTTCCTTAGTTTTGAGAAATAATGATGTAAGACTGATATGTCGAAAAGACTAAGGGAGTTCACTTGGCCGATTGCCATGCTTTGGGATAAAAACCACATTGACTTGGCTCCAAGCCTGTGGTATGTGATCCAAATTGAAGCTATTTCTAAATAATGGCTACCAGAGCACGGGCAATCAAATTCCTTCCCCGCCTGGAGCGTTGAACGGTTAAAAGGAGTTAATGGTCCATTTGACTTTTTCCGGATAAACTATTAACCCAACCCACATTTGCACCCAAATGTGAACTAAATATGAGGTTAGTAATTGTATTTGTGTCGCAAACAGTGCAGCCCGGAAAATGCACCTGAAGCAGGGTTTCGAGAGACTCTTTGCGATCCAATGCATAGTTACCATCGGATTTTAGAAGAAGCCCAATCTCCTTGGACTGATCCTTAGCCGGAACTTTATGGAGTCCTTATTCCTCCACGTAAAGCATTTGGAATGCCTAAGTTCAGTGTTGTAATATATATTACAACTTTACGCCCCATACAGCTGCTTCCGGAAGAAGATAGGAGCACATCATTTAAAAAACAAGCTGCAGTTTCTAGGTCACTAATTGAAATAAAAGATGTTGGCAGCATGTCCGTTTTGATGAATAAAATATCCCTGTAGGTTTTCCAGTTTATAAAACAAGGAATACGATGCTCTGCCGCCTGTATGATCACTCCCGGTATATCGAATCTGATGTGCATTTGGTCTGATAAAGAAGCTTCATTTGATACATGCCAGTTTGCGACAAAGTTGGAGATAATCTGACTGAGAGGTCAGTTTATCTCCAACTTTGCTGAATCGTGTTAATGAAAGTGGAGTTAAACCCTTTATTTAAAATGTCTATGGGATAATTTAAAAAGGGACTCACTTCAGTCTATGATAAATTGTTTGTTTTTTAGATTACAGTAATCCACCAGATCTTGTACATCTACAGGTGAAACACTTACTGAGTTACCAGTGAAGTACACCAACTGTCTTTTGTACACCACTGCCAGTCGGTACTTTCAGGATTATTGCAACCAAATCCTTAATGATGAACTCTGGAATTGGAAGAACGTTGATATTAGATTAAACAAATATTGCTGTTCGGGGAATTTTTTCCCTTCGATCATAAATCAACTTACATGACGTAAGGTGGAGGCTTCTGATTTTTTCAAAATTTTGGCAAAAGGTATACGAGACTTGTTTTGCGTGATGTAGGTTTGCTTGTAGTATTCTAATAGTACTAGCCATATTTGATTATTAGGGTAATCTTAGACCGCCCTTTTGTAGAGCTGACTCCAGCAGTTTCTTTGGTGCGGGGGAATCGCTATTAAGAACGAGTCTAATGTTACCGAAGTGGTATGCTATGTTCTCTTTTAATTAGTGTAGGGTTTTCATGGAAGAATCGCCTATGGCCATTACCAAATAGACAAGTGCGCCAGTTGTCATCCGTTGCAGTTTCTTCTAGGATTTTGCTGCGAGACCATTGTTCTGCGCGGACATGGTAGCAAGAATTTTCTCGCTTGACAAGTTAAGGCTCTGTGGAAAAAAACCTCTAACTATGTTTAGCCAAGGGAAATCATCCTCTTCCACAAAAGTTATGCTTAGATCACCTTAGTTTGCCTTGATCATTGCTTGTTTTGGTCTTATAAAGTTCTATAGTATCTAAATCTAGTGACTTAAGTGGGTACTCAAACTATAATGATACTATCATTTCTGGACTATAAAGTAAATGTATAATTTGAGAGTGAACTGATGTCAATCAGAAGTAAAGGAGTAAATAAAAAACTTAACATAATACCAAAGAAAAACTCAAATTTAGTTGTGTCACGAGATTAATGGCATGTTGCATCATAAATCATTAATCATGTTTCAGTCTCTATTGATGGTAATTGCAAATCTATTTTTATTTTCAAAAAATACGGTTCAATGACACATCTAGACCATAAACCACACCAAACTGTCAATTTTTGTGGATGTAAACGTGTTTTATAAACAGCAAAATTGTGGATTTGCTTTACTCCAAAAGCGACAATTTTGCTTATTTTGGAAGTCATTCAACCATACTACAGCTTCATCGCTAAAGATGTTCTTGAGAACGACCGACGTCTAATTGATTATTCTCGTTTTTCTTCCACATTTTATTTCGAAGCAGCGATATGATCAGCAATACGTTTATATTTTTGACAAATTGGATTCTTAAAATTACAAACACTTCTACTTGAGCCGAATTTTTTAATTACATTACGAATATTAGTCTAGGTAAGTCGCTGTGCAACTAAATATATTACACTTGGTTGAGGATAAAGTTGTTTTCAAGTTGTTTCTAAACAACATAAACGGAAACTTCACGCCTCAAGTATGTCAAAACTATTTAGTTTTTAAAACTTACAACCAGTTACAATAGTTAGTTACCCTTCGTCTATATAAAACGAAATACTAATTTTGTAATTTCAAACAAACATAATTCAATTTTACAAAAAAACTAAAAAAAAATTTATAATCTATTAATTTATATAACTCGAAAAACTATATCTTAGAGCTATATATAAGAGGATATTCAACACAATCATAATACAATAATAAAGTAACAACAATAACAACAATAATAAATGAAAACATGATAAATATTAATAAAGTTATCCGAAAATTTAAAAAAAATGAATCAAATTTAATACACATTTAGTGTTTGTATCATGTATGCGTACGTATACGCCGCGGCACCAAGTCAAAGTATATTTTTTCGGCCTATTAACTTTAACACAGCATGGCTTCACACCTAAGATATCCCGCTGGTTAATTTTTTTTTTATTCTTTCGTCTTCGTCTTATTATTTTTATTTTTATGTATATATGTTGTACATATATATGTGAGATCGTATTCTGTTGGTGTATTTTAAATTATTTCGTTACATAGATAGTGAAGATATGAAGATGTTATTTAGATGCATATATAAAACGATCATATATATTATATACATATGTATATTTGGGGTATGTTTCCCAGATTTAACAACATCATCATTATGAATATTATTTGTTATGTATTTAGTTGTATATATATAGATGTGTTATACTGCAATCAAACATATTTGATTTCTTTGTTATACGAGTACAACATGAGATGAATGCATTATATCCTTTGAATAATGCATTGATTAATCAATTTATCGATTTATGTATGGTGGCCTGCATCATTTAACAAAAATATCATTTCTTTCCCATATTAAGAAGCAGATGTTTTTTGCAAAGTTTAGTCAAGTTTTTCATTTTGTGGTGATAATAACTGACTCAAACTTCGAGAGCAGACCCTAGCTGTTTGCTTGCGTAAAAGCCATATACAAATGGGTTTTTTAAAGATCATTTTATTTTAAAAGACATTTAATATCGTAACGAAGTTTCCACAATTATTTTTTTCAATTGCCATATTTCGGCCTGATTCGTGGTGTTGTATCATTTTTGTATTAACTATAAGCGTCATAAAAAAGGAGTTGTTAGAGGAGCATAACATAACTTTTTCTACTTCCTACCTTTTGTCAATTTTCTCTTATTATATTTACTCTCACATTTTCTACTGAAATTTTAACTGAACCGCTCACAAACACTAAAACAGCATTATATCCTCCTCAACTCCACTCTTAATCACACACGCATCGGTTATAAACGTTTTGGTGACCCATCAAAAAAATTTGTATAGTGACTTGCTATAAATTATAATACATTATCAGTTCCACCTACAAAGATAGTGGAAGAATTTAATTAAACCAAAACCTAAGTATACCTTTTATAATAATATAATAATATAATAATATAATAATATAATAATATAATAATATAATAATATAATAATATAATAATATAATAATATAATAATATAATAATATAATAATATAATAATATAATAATATAATAATATAATAATATAATAATATAATAATATAATAATATAATAATATAATAATATAATAATATAATAATATAATAATATAATAATATAATAATATAATAATATAATAATATAATAATATAATAATATAATAATATAATAATATAATAATATAATAATATAATAATATAATAATATAATAATATAATAATATAATAATATAATAATATAATAATATAATAATATAATAATATAATAATATAATAATATAATAATATAATAATATAATAATATAATAATATAATAATATAATAATATAATAATATAATAATATAATAATATAATAATATAATAATATAATAATATAATAATATAATAATATAATAATATAATAATATAATAATATAATAATATAATAATATAATAATATAATAATATAATAATATAATAATATAATAATATAATAATATAATAATATAATAATATAATAATATAATAATATAATAATATAATAATATAATAATATAATAATATAATAATATAATAATATAATAATATAATAATATAATAATATAATAATATAATAATATAATAATATAATAATATAATAATATAATAATATAATAATATAATAATATAATAATATAATAATATAATAATATAATAATATAATAATATAATAATATAATAATATAATAATATAATAATATAATAATATAATAATATAATAATATAATAATATAATAATATAATAATATAATAATATAATAATATAATAATATAATAATATAATAATATAATAATATAATAATATAATAATATAATAATATAATAATATAATAATATAATAATATAATAATATAATAATATAATAATATAATAATATAATAATATAATAATATAATAATATAATAATATAATAATATAATAATATAATAATATAATAATATAATAATATAATAATATAATAATATAATAATATAATAATATAATAATATAATAATATAATAATATAATAATATAATAATATAATAATATAATAATATAATAATATAATAATATAATAATATAATAATATAATAATATAATAATATAATAATATAATAATATAATAATATAATAATATAATAATATAATAATATAATAATATAATAATATAATAATATAATAATATAATAATATAATAATATAATAATATAATAATATAATAATATAATAATATAATAATATAATAATATAATAATATAATAATATAATAATATAATAATATAATAATATAATAATATAATAATATAATAATATAATAATATAATAATATAATAATATAATAATATAATAATATAATAATATAATAATATAATAATATAATAATATAATAATATAATAATATAATAATATAATAATATAATAATATAATAATATAATAATATAATAATATAATAATATAATAATATAATAATATAATAATATAATAATATAATAATATAATAATATAATAATATAATAATATAATAATATAATAATATAATAATATAATAATATAATAATATAATAATATAATAATATAATAATATAATAATATAATAATATAATAATATAATAATATAATAATATAATAATATAATAATATAATAATATAATAATATAATAATATAATAATATAATAATATAATAATATAATAATATAATAATATAATAATATAATAATATAATAATATAATAATATAATAATATAATAATATAATAATATAATAATATAATAATATAATAATATAATAATATAATAATATAATAATATAATAATATAATAATATAATAATATAATAATATAATAATATAATAATATAATAATATAATAATATAATAATATAATAATATAATAATATAATAATATAATAATATAATAATATAATAATATAATAATATAATAATATAATAATATAATAATATAATAATATAATAATATAATAATATAATAATATAATAATATAATAATATAATAATATAATAATATAATAATATAATAATATAATAATATAATAATATAATAATATAATAATATAATAATATAATAATATAATAATATAATAATATAATAATATAATAATATAATAATATAATAATATAATAATATAATAATATAATAATATAATAATATAATAATATAATAATATAATAATATAATAATATAATAATATAATAATATAATAATATAATAATATAATAATATAATAATATAATAATATAATAATATAATAATATAATAATATAATAATATAATAATATAATAATATAATAATATAATAATATAATAATATAATAATATAATAATATAATAATATAATAATATAATAATATAATAATATAATAATATAATAATATAATAATATAATAATATAATAATATAATAATATAATAATATAATAATATAATAATATAATAATATAATAATATAATAATATAATAATATAATAATATAATAATATAATAATATAATAATATAATAATATAATAATATAATAATATAATAATATAATAATATAATAATATAATAATATAATAATATAATAATATAATAATATAATAATATAATAATATAATAATATAATAATATAATAATAATATAATAATATAATAATATAATAATATAATAATATAATAATATAATAATATAATAATATAATAATATAATAATATAATAATATAATAATATAATAATATAATAATATAATAATATAATAATATAATAATATAATAATATAATAATATAATAATATAATAATATAATAATATAATAATATAATAATATAATAATATAATAATATAATAATATAATAATATAATAATATAATAATATAATAATATAATAATATAATAATATAATAATATAATAATATAATAATATAATAATATAATAATATAATAATATAATAATATAATAATATAATAATATAATAATATAATAATATAATAATATAATAATATAATAATATAATAATATAATAATATAATAATATAATAATATAATAATATAATAATATAATAATATAATAATATAATAATATAATAATATAATAATATAATAATAATATAATAATATGAATTAAATTCCAATATCCATTGTAGTAAGTGACATTAGCTTTCGTGAATAATGATTTCGTTCCTGTGCCACGAAAAAGGCTGTCACCACTTTTTCAGTAAGCACCAATAGTAGATCGCATTTTCTTGAAGCCGTATATTGCTTATTGGATAGGTTTCCTTCTGCCTCAATTGCTGCTATGAGCCGTGGCTTTAGTAATCGTCCTAGTAATTTGCACGCTGTATTCAACATACACAAAGATCTATATGCCAATGGAAAGTTTCGGTCGCCCTTCTTTTTATTTACGAGTACGAGCCGCTAGGCTTTCCATGCTTTTAGGAATACACCTTCCAAAAGGCATTGGTTATACATGTTTAGAAGTTCTTGAGGTTCGCATAAATCTATCACCTTCAGTGCTTCCATGGGCACTCTGTCTGGACCTGATTTCTGGTAACTGAAGTTTTAAATTTTCCACAGCTTAAAACATGTTATAGATTTCAATATGGGATGCAGTACCATGTGCCAGCAATCTACAACGTGTCTAAATGAAGCTAATTTATATACTTAGTGAGGTGACGTCATGGGATAAGCTTGATCCCTTGGCAAAACTATAGGGTGTTTTCTATTGTAATCACATTCTGCCATTACTAATCGCCCACCAGTTCCCAGTATTTGGTTTTTATTAATAAATGGTGTTAATATTATTAGTTTGCTGGCACAAAACTCTTCCATCAAATTGGTGATCGGTCATCTTAACCACCACAACTTGAGAATTAATTTAAGCGTACATTATATTGAATAATAGTTTAAGCATTAGTTGCAAATATTTGTAAAACTGACGCGTATCGTTCCAGCCGTGCTACCCGGCTTTTTACAGATATTAATCGTACGACAACATTACTAGTTGCATTTTTGCAACTTATTGCACCAACTCAAATTCTAATTCTAATGATTTTTTGAAACCCTTAAATATTTTATATTTTAATACTAGATCATTAAAAAATAAACTCAATGTAATTGAATCTTTGATAGCAGGCTCCCAGTATTCTTTTGAAGTTATCGTACTAACTGAAATCTGGATCCATGAAAATTTAAATCAATTCTGTAATTTACGAAATTATAGTTCATATTTTTCTAATCGAACTAATGGTAGGGGTGGGGGTTGTTTCATTTTTATTAAAGACAGCATTATATCTAGTTTTGTTTTTCGAAAAGAATTTGAAACTATAATAACCTGATACAGGTCAATTAGGAATTAGGAATATAGCTATTAGGAATATATTAGGAATATAAGTATATTAGGAATATAAGTGCTATATTAGGAATATAGCTATTACTTCTGTATGAAGTGGCATTCTTATGTAATGGTGGTTATTTTCATCGATAAATATAGGCGAATATCACTTATCAATGAACGCACCACATAAAACATTTCGGATTCGATAATTATTTCAAAAGAATCCAAAATTTCCAGCAAATATTCATTGTACTGACTGGTTCTTAATTTTCGGTTGTAATTTTCGTTATCCACTCATGAATAATTATTATTACAAAAACTATTTTTATTTAATTATTTTATTTTAATTTTAATTTTACGTTTAAGAAATTGTAAAATGGCGATATGTCAAATTATCAACACAAAAGTCAAACCAAACATAAACCAATTAAAAAGCGCAAGCGCACAAATACACAGACATTCACTAATATTATTATTTTCCAGTAATTTATGTTCTCGTAGTCTGGAAGTCTCAAAAAGGCAACAAAATTGAGGTCCCGGTCAATTTCCATGTGAACTAAAACTGGCCAAAATTATACCAATACATAAAGCCGGTAGTAAATTACGAATAGAAAATTATAGGCCAATTTCGATTTTACCGTCTATTTCCAAAATTTTTGAAAGTGTCATTTTATCTCGACTTGCACAATTACAGGGTACCGGTTGAAACTGGATATTTTACAACTGGATTTGACGAAACAGGATAATTCAAAACTGGATATTTTAAAACGAGATAAGGTACAAAACGAGATATGGTACAAAACTGGTACAAAAATACCAAATATGGTACAAAAATATTTCAAAACAGGATATTTCGACATGTGATTTAAACTTAAAATGATTTTTTAGGAAAGTTCTGGAATATGACCAACTAGGGAGGAACTCGGCGAATTCTTAACTGATTATGAAGAAATTCGATACGTAGGATGAAAATGTAGTTTTATAATGATTTTTTGGGAAAGTTTTGAAATATGGCCAATTAGAGAGGAACTCGGCGAGTTCTTAACCGATTATGATAAATGAAAATGTGAAAATTAATTTTAACAATATTAGAAAAGCAGTAATTAAAAAAAACCATTAAGTGCAGAAAAATTCTATCTCTCTGCTTAAAATTATTCAAGTATGAAAGTATGAAACCTTATTAGCCATATTCCAGAGGTTTTCCCAAAAAAAGTTTTAAAATCCAATTTAATTATACAATTAAAGAAAAAAAAACAGTAAGCGAAGGAAAATTCTATTTCTTTCCTTAGAAATATTCTAGTATGGAACCTTACTGGCTTTATTCCAGAACTTTCCCAAAAAATCATTTTTAAATCCTATTTTCATCCTACATATCGAATTTCATCATAATCGGTTAAGAACTCGCCGAGTTCCTCCCTAATTGGCCATATTCCAGAACTTTCTTAAAAAATCATTTTAAGTTTAAATCTCATGTCAAAATATCCTGTTTTGAAATATCTAGTTTTGTACCATATCTCGTTTTGTACCTTATCTCGTATTGAAATATCCAATTTTGAAATATCCAGTTTTGTACCTTATCTCGTTTTGTCAAATCCTATTTTAAAATATCCAGTTTTAAAATGTCTAGTGCTGAGCGGTTCCCACAATTACAACACTCTAAATAATAATAATTTTTTACTTTTGAATTGTTTATATGTATTAGTTTTAATATTACGCTACTTGTTAAAATATGTATATTATCTTTTTATAAGATCCTTATATAAGTTAAGACTTTTAAGGATACAATGTATGGCGATGGTGGTGGTTTTTGTTTAATCAATAACGCAAATATATATATATATATATATATATATATATATATATATATATATATATATATATATATATATATTTAAAATAATTTTGGTTATTCTGGATAATAGCCAGACGTAATTTAATTTGACACATTTTTGTAGTTTGGTCGCTGCAGCCTGATGAGAAGACCGATTTTTTTATAAATTCAAGTCTTATTTACTTAAAAGCAAATCTACTGAAATTAAGCAATTTTTAACCTTTATATATATATATATATATATATATATATATATATATATATATATATATATATAAATATATATATATATATATATATATATATATATATATATATATATATATATATATTTATATATAAATATATATATATATATATATATATATATATATATATATATATATATATATATATATATGTATATATATATATATATATATATTTATATATAAATATATATATATATATATATATATATATATATATATATATATATAAATTTTTTTTTCGTATTAACTAAAAAAGATACTAATTAAATTCCATCGAGCTTATAATTTATCACTCTGACATATGTTAATTTTTCAGAGCTTCTAAAACCTCTAAACCTATACACAATGGAATCTTATTATACAATAATTTTTGTTGGTGTTGTACAATATTTCTTTCGTTAAATTAAATTATATGTTTAGAAGAAAAGAAACAAAAAAAAAAATTAAATTAATTTTTAATATTTTATAAATATTAATTTGATTCGCAACATGGGTTTCGGGTACATTATATTATACGAAGATGAATTTTACAAAATATTTTTAAATTGTTTTAATTAAAATAAATAAAATTCGAAGAAAATTAATTTATTGTAAAGGTATGGACTGTTATTTTAATTTTTTTTTAATTTTTTTATTCGACTGGCTTAGCTTGTTTCGTAAATTAATTCATTTTGTGGTTGTGTATAATTTATGACCGCGCGGTATTTTTGGTGTTCATCTAAATAAAATTAAACGGTTTAATTTTGCTTTATTTGTTTTGAAAATTAGATGAATTAATTATATATATATATGGTGTGGTTATAAATTGATTTTTTGCAGTGCAGGTTAATTTTCGGTATCCAATTTTTTATTATGTATACTTCCTTTCACCTAAATATAAGATAATAATTCAAAAAAAACTATTTTTAGATTAAAAAAAAGATAAAATTCTAAGCGGTCTAAAATTTAATTTTTTATTTAAATAATTTTTTGATTACAACCTTTCATCATCAATATCATTTTTCTAATATCTTCATCATCATCTTCATCATTTATTATCAGATCGTCAACATCTTAATCTTTTATATTATGTATAATAAAAAATCGATTTTGTTGTTGTAAGTTGTTGTGCTTTTTCGGTCTCGGTTCTTAATTGAAATATCAAAACTCATTCTTCATGTTTTAATTTAGAGAATTATTAAAATGTAAGATAATCAATAGGAATATTTAAAAAAAAAGGTCAAAGCTATATATGAAATCGATATGGGCGTTTATGGGAATTGTGGTAGTAGCGCGGGTGTATATCCTCCAACAAGGGTTAGAGACCTTTACATACAGCAAATGATAATGGTTTTATATAGTGATAGATAAGATTTATTTGGTCTTTTAATTTATAACATGACCAAACTGTGCGTATGATGTTCGTTATACTTTTGATATTATTGGCAGGTTATCTTTGAATTGCAAGATTTACAGCAAATACTTGAATATTTCTTTAGTCTGCAAACTGTTTCTGGTCATTATGTTGACAGGTTAATTCTAAGAGACGTGAGTTTTGGAGCTGTAAATATAAGTAGTAGTTGTTGTCAATATTCATAGAAATTCTTTCTGGGAGGAGCCGTACCTGCTACGTGTTGTGGCTCAGCTGTTGCACTCTATGTCAGATTACTTTGGTTTTCATATTTTAATTTGAGTTTTGATGACGGATTTGGTTATTATTTGAATTGATAATGAGCGTTCTCTTCCTATTCGTTATGATAGCAATAATAAGTATAATAATAATATTGTCGAAGAAAGTTTGATGCCTATAGATTCTTGCATAAATGTATCTGATTGAAAAAGTTCAATCGTTGACAGTACTTTTATATATTTTTCCGTTTCAGGTATAGGTTGTAGAATTGCATACTTCGAATTCGGCTGGAGCTATATGGGGAATTTTACCGTAGAATAATACGGTTTTTTTTATATTGTTGTGTGAACTGAGTGGTTGTATTCGTTAACTGCCAATTAAAGTAATTCTTCGAATGTGCATTCTACCCCATCTGCTTTTAGATATTTCATTATTTATGATAACGTGGAGTGGAACAAAATACATCTTTTAAATTTGGAATAAAAAATTAGACCATTTACCTTACTTTTATAGGGGGTGTTTTAAAGACTGTTATTTTTAAGCTAACCTCCATCATAGAGATAATTGATTTATAGAGTTGAGCGATTTCTCGTTAACAATATTACTATGACTTCGGGTACATTAAAGCAAATAGTATGTCTCGCAGAAGTCGGGGTATGCCCGAATAGTTGGGATTAGGTGTCCTATTACCTGATTATAGAGCTGCCCATCGTACTTATTTTCTTGCCGGCTATAGAACATTTTCTAACCAAGAATCCATTTGTTTTAGTCTTGTTCATCTTCGCCCGTCCTGTACCATTTTACGCGTAAAACATTTTGCTCCTGATGTGTAATGGTTATATATATTTCTTGAACTATACCCATTATTTTTTCAGATGTTTGAAGTTCGTTTATGGTGTTAGCCGTTGGGGCTTAAATATCTTTTAAAGATGTTTATGATATATCTACTAGAGAAATGTGGTTTTATGAAAATATGACGTAAGTAATTAAGAAAAAGAAGTGGATTTTTATAATAATCTGGTTTTTGAAAACATTCACTGGAGAAAACATTTCCCGATTGCTGGAATCAGATCATGTGCGGAGCTTTCATCGGGATGTTGAGTTGAAGCTTTTTTTGGTAGAAATTGTGACTCTTGAGAGGGTGTCCGCTACAACATTTATTCTCCTTGGCTTATACTTTAATTCATAATTATACTCTTCTATAGTATAGCCTTCCATCTATTAATTTTAGAGATGTTACTTAGGGCGAATGTCAGTCGTCGATGATCTGTAAATATTTGTATTTTCCTCCTTCCAAAGGAAGAAGGAAAGTACAAATATTGGAATTGGAAATTCCTTAGTGATGTTAGAGACTAAAGTACTGCACACAGTGGAAAATCCGAAGCCGCCATGGTCAAATGTAATTCGTTTTGAAAATTGAGGTACGGATAATTCACCTTGGTTTCCTCGGCTATCTTCCCCTCTTAAGAGTAAAGTCAAGGGTTTAGGTAATTTAGTGTAATCATTGATGAAACTGCGATATAATTCAGCCTTTTCTAGAACCCCAATGGACATTTTTTGCATTAAAATCTCCAATTATGTATCTTTTTCCTAGTTTACTGAAGAATCCGAGATAATCTTTTTCTTTTAGCGCGTGTTTCGGAGGGCAGTAAACACTAACAACACTAACATAATTATTTTTCGTTTTGACGTTAACAGCGCAGTTGCTTGTATTCCAACTGTTTCATATTTCAGCTCTTCGTAATGGTAGATATTATTTCTAATTATGACAACGCTACTTCCTTTAGCAGTGTTTTCCGGGTGATTGGTTTTATATACTTGATAATTTTTAAATTTAATATTTGATTTTCTAGTAAAGTGAGTTTCCGTGATAAGACATATCTCGATTTTTTCTGTTGCCAAGACCACCTGCAATTCTTGTTGATGGTGCATTAGTTCCAGCATATGCATTAAGTCTGTCTTTTTTTCTTACTAACTATAATACATAGGCGGTAAACGTACGCTACCGAACATGATTAAATTGGAATAATCAATAATTTGCACACCGAACATCCAGATGGCTCTTAAAATAGAGTTTAGAGCATTGTAATTAGAAAACTATTAAAAACCTAAAATATCGAAAATTACTATACTTAAATAGTAAATATCGGTATTTGTACAAATTTATAAAAAAAATTTAGAAAGTTCATTATGTATATACAAATAGAACACTAGCAAACTTAGCTATCAATCATAGCTACCTAAAAAATTTTTCATTTGTACTATACCTGGTGCACGTTAGTTAAATTATATACTTGTTCTGTACGACTATTATTCAAAAATACCGTTCCAATATAATGCACTTTCACATTAAACAATTTTTTAAATTATAATAATTATATGATATATCTATGAAAAATATTTAATTACTAATCTTAATTATTTCTTTAAGTATGTATACACAAAACCAAAAATCAATATATACAAAATAAAAAAAAAAAGTTCAACCTAATAAAATACAATTAAAACGAAATGGCTGACATCATCATGACGAATATTACATATATCGTATAGGCCTATAGATAAAACGATAAAAAATCGAAACGCCATCTTATACACCAATTTGAATTATCCAAATGGATCAACAACAACAAAAATATAAGAAATAAAAATATATTTCAAGAAATACAATAAAAAAAAATTAATTCCAATTCAATCAAAATATTCAAATCTTAAATAATTTTTTTAATTTTTTTTTGTTATAATAATAGATATTAATTTGTTATCCGTAACAAATTTATAATTGAATGTTTTTTTTTTCGTTTGTGTTAGAAATATATTAGAGGTGTACACAACAATGAAATGATAAAAAGATGGTTTGATTCATTCAACATTTTCAATATGTTCCAATGCTTTATGAAAAATTAGAAGGTTGTTATATTTAGCATAAATTAATTCGAATAAATTTTTACAAAAAAGCTCGTTATAGATTCGAGATTCAAATTTAAACTCTTTCGAATCTTTTTATAATAAATTAAAGTCCTTTAAACATATCTGAATTTGAAAAACTTTTAAACTTTTAAAAAGTCGCTTAGCTTTTCTCTCTTTTTTTAACCTACTTAGTTCCAGAGCTTTTATTATTAATTTAATTCTTAATTGTATATTAAAGAGAGTAATAAATCTTTTTACTTCAGGAAGCTTTAGGTATCGGGTTGATGAGCTAATTTCAATTTAATTATTTAATTACTATCATATGATTAAAAGTTGCATTCCTTCAAGTGGGCGACTTTCATATAAGAGATTACTTCCTTTTGCAATCAAACTTTTAATAAAATTCAATTAAAGTTTTCTTCTCCAATTGAATTTGTAACCTAAAAGTTTTTGTTTTTCCACTTAAACTTCAATAGCTTTTTTTCTCTTCTCTCTTTTTTAAGCTTCTTAGTTCCAGACCTTTTATTATTAATTTAATTCAATTAACAATCAATTTAATTTTAAACAGGTGCTCAAAACATAATTATTCAGTTGCTATGACAATTTTTACAATAAGAACCTTTTTTCATACAAAGTTTTTTAAAAAGCAAAATCTCTGGTTGCCTTACAGTTAGGGACCTTTAAATTTTTTGCTGTTTCTAAATTTTAAAGTATCTTAAAACATCAAACTCTAACTCAGAGTAAATTACTTTTAAGGAACTTTAGGAAAGCTTTACAATTTTAGCTTAAAAATCATATCTTACTTGAAGTGAGCATAAAAAGCTCACTTGATATATGAAATCTTAGTTAATTAAAACTTTTTGGAATTAAAGCTATTTAGTTAACATTAATTCTTAAATATTTAGCTGTGTGTTTTTATCGTTTAAAAAAAACTAAGCTTTAGCCTTTTTTCTTGAAGAAAAAAATAAAATTTAAATCATCATAAATGTATTAAAACTAATTAATTGGAGTTCAGTTTGTTAATTTACTAGTGTAATACTAAAAAACGTAAAAATATAATTAAAGTGGAGGGTAATGAACCAAAACTATAAATTTCCAAGGTTTCTCAGAAGATCAAATCATAAACACAAAAAGTAGATATAGTGAAATATATAGGGAGCTTAGTAGAAACAAATAAATAAAACCAAAAACAACATAATATCAACAAAATAAATAAAACATATAAATAATACAAACCAATGAAATTAAATAAGTATAATACAGAAATAAAAATGGGAGATAAAGAGGTAGAAATGGATATAATTGAAATTAACCAAGTGAACCCCAACGATAAATCAGTTAATACTAGCAAAGCAATAATCAACACCGAAGACAAATTCAGGATTGACGAAAGTAAAAATGCATATTCATCTAAGGATAAAGGCCTTTTTTCTATAATTATAATAAAAGAAAACTCAATTATTATAAATATTGCGAAAAGACTTAAATTATTAAACCTTGGTTTAAATTATGGATATCTCAAAAAATATTGTCTAAACAAGGAAAATCGATGGGGAAATTGTGCAAATTATCATCCAATAGAGCAAGACCAAAAATATACACTGAACACTTCATGTCATAATTGTAAAGACAATCACAGAACAAACTCGGAAGACTGTCCAAAGAAAAAGAAGGAAATGGAAATCCAAAAAATAAGAACCACGATGAGAAAATCTTACAAAAAAGCAAAGGAGATGTATGAGAATAAATTTCCTGATTACCAACACAACCATCTAAATTCATCCAATAATGAGAAGAATAAATAACGAGAGAATTATGGGCGTAACGCAAGAAACACAGATGTCAGAAATTGTTAAAAAACGAAATAAAAATTCAGACAAAACCTGTGAAGGAACAAAAGAAAGTGATGAGAAAATGGAATCAATTAAAAAAATGGTCGAACAAATCAGAAATTTTTATAATATCATTCAAATAAAAGGAGCTATATATGGAGCTATATATCCGCATTACATATGAAAATAGTTCCACTAAATCTACAAAGCATTAAAAACAAAAAAGATATATTTAAAAAATATTTAACAAATGAAATGGAAGACTTAGCAATTGTGAGTGAAACATGGACTTTAGATAAATATTCACCAAAATTTAAAGAATATATAGGACAATTTTAAGCAACAGGATAGACGGCTATGGAGAATGCGGCATGCTGATCATATATATTATTCAGCTCTTATCTACACAAATATTAGATGTAAACCCAATAGAGGCCATAGAGATGAAAAGCAAATTAAATAAAACAGAGTATACTATAATTTCATTTTACAACTCAACAAGAAATAAAGACAAACCACAGGAAGTTAATAAGCAGTTTGAAAAAATACTAAAGAAATATAGAAATAACCCAAATACAATACTAGGAGGAGACATAAATGGGCACAGTAAATTATGGGAACAAAATGCAAAGTATGATATATTAGAAAACAAAATAGAAGATCCACTATACTAGAATATCCTAATTTTTTACTTAATGATGGATCATCAACATATCAGAACCTACATGGATTTCAAAATACAGCAGTGGACATTACACTAGTTTCATTGAATTTAGCTAGCAAATCTATTTGGAAAAGCACCACAGATAATGTTCAGATCATTTCCCAATTAAAATACATATTGACAATATATGCTCGGCAGAGAGAACAGACAATATTAATATAATTATCAAAAAAACAAATATAAAAAAAATATTATAACAAATAAACCAACTGAATCCTTACCACACATTTGATATACAAGATTATGAAGATGAAATCACAAGCATTATAGAAAGAAACACTTACAAGTTAAAAGGAAATCGACTAAAAAATAGAAACAAAACATGGTGGACAGATAACGTCAGCAAATTATGGAATGAAAATAAGAGATTATGGAAATTAATTAACTTATTAAATAATAAAACTACAAAATCATATAATATACTAGACAACCATGATTCCGCAATAGAATTTTTGGACATGAATTTTCCAGAGCCTACTCAAAAATTGAGTAAATTGAGATACCTTACCCTACACCATTTCCACCAGCATTAATAGATGAATTTAGTTTCGAGGAAATAAACGAAATTATAAAAAACAACAAAAACACAGCTCCAGGGTTAAATCGAATATCAAATGAGATTTTAAAACAACTACCGCAAAATCATATACAAATACTCACACCATTTAAAATGTGGATAAGAAACATCTTCCCAGACAAATTAAAGGAAGTTATTGAAAAATTCGGCAACTAAAAAACCAAACAAGATTGAAGATTTAACACAGAATTATAGACCTATATTGTTACTGCCTACATTCACAAAAATTATTAACAAAATGCTTAAAAACAGAATAAATAAGGAATTAAATAAGAATAACTATATACCACCATACTTTTACGGATTTAGAGAAAAAAAAAGTGTAACGGATTATTATGTCACTCTTATAAATTAAAAAAGTGTTTGACAATATTGATGAAACAATTCTAATAAATAAATTTAAAGAAATTAAAATAAATAAAGCTATAATAAATTGGATATATAAATATCTCACTAATAGGAAAATAATAATAGAAAACAAAACTGGGACAAATACCAGAATTACGAACCAAGGAATTCCTCAGGGCTGTTTACTTAGTCCATTATTATTTATTATTTATAC
The DNA here is from genome assembly GCA_963556175.1 of Tipula confusa. NCBI lineage: Eukaryota > Metazoa > Arthropoda > Insecta > Diptera > Tipulidae > Tipula > Tipula confusa. The sequence goes on from OY744476.1 coordinate 181,122,953, forward strand.
AGCAGATCAAATAAACTCAAAAAATATAAAAATTATTGAGTTCGCAAACAACATAGGAATACTAATCACAGCAGAAAATAATAACAAACTAGAAGAAATAGCTAATCAAGCATTAAATACCTTCGGGGAAAAATTAAGTGAAATAAAATTAAAAATCAACCCTGAGAAAACTAAAGTACTAAATTTTAACACAAATCTTCATAAGCAATTAGAAGTAAAATACAAAAATCATAATCATATATATACGGATGGTTCAAAATATAAAGATACATGTGGCTTCGGAATACACATATCGGAGGAAAACATAAACATAGCCATTAAATTAAAGCAAGAAACTAGTATCAAAACTACCGAAATAATAGTTCGGTACACAACTATTACGGTAATAATAAGTGTGGTCACGCCAGCCCAAAAATAAATGAATTAAATAAATAATCATAATTTCAAAGCTTAGTTTTCTGTAATAAATCGTCTACAAAGTTTTAAATGTTGAAACACTTAGATTGCCTAAATATCGTTAATTTTGAACTAATTTTTAGTAGACACTTTTCTCTTTGGTACGCACAGTTCAGAGAGTATCATTTTTTGTTAACCTAAGGTTGGCTGTTTTTCACACAGAAAACGGGGCTTTTCTAAAAATATCAATAAATTATATGATTGTTACTATTGCTGCGGTTAGGTCATAATTTTAAATATAATCTTAGATAGTCCTAAAATGTAAACAACTGTTAATCTTTTTTTTTATTGTAAAAATCAGAAAAGCTTATTATTTTAACATTCATTTTTTTTATTTATTGTTTATCTTATTTTCAGAAAGTGTTATATGTCAGGTTACTAATTTTTACTTTATTTTATAGTTTTATAGTGGTATTACAGAAACAATTTAATGTCGATTTCGATTTGTTTTTCCCCTCCTTGAAAAAGCAATCTGTAAAAAAATTAATTTCCCCAATTTTAAATATGTGTGTATTATTTTTTACATATAAAAAAATCATAGGCGTTTTTGACAAATCACTAACGTCATTTAAAATTGGTAGATTGATTTGTTTTTGACAAATCGAACAGATTGACAGCAGAAAAAGCAATCTTTTTTTAAAAAAAGACGAATCGAAATCAACATAAATAAAAGCTTTCCCTGAACAAAAAGTCAATTATCATTGATAATCTAGAACTATTTGTTTCTCAATTTAAAATTATCTTTAGGTATCTTTAGGTATCTTTAATGTAGCTTGTTTATATAGTGCACGTTGGGTTCTTTTAATGTTGCTTATATATACTGCACCAAAGCTCTGTAATAAGACAAATTAATTTAATAAGTCTTAACAAAATATTTTATGTTTTAAAAATCCAAGCATGTAACAATTTTAAGGATGATCTGTGCCATAAATTTTGACTCCAGAATGGATATTTTTTGTGTTTTAGAAGCTTGTCTAGATATAAAATATTGGTAAACTTCCAATCTTACGGCTGAGTGTACAAAGGTTAAATTTACTAATTTTAATAAGCTTGTACTAGAAACTTATTGAGATAAATACGTTTAATATATTATAATTTACAATGTCATGTTAATGTTTTAAAGTATAAATTGAACTTTACAAGCTTTTTATTATAATATATTTTACTTCGTTATATACTTAGTTGGTTTTAAATTCCAAATGGGTAATTTTATATTAAAGCCATTAACGTATTGTAATTTATATTTACTTTCAAATCACAAGGATATGACCAGGTTTTCACTTTAAACTGGAAGTAATTCGAATAAGCTTTAAAATAAATATAGTCGTTACATCTTCTAAAACTAATCGAAATACTTAGAACTATTTTATCAAATAATTATAATAACTGATATATAATTTGAGTTTTTTAATAAAATAAAATTTGACATTTTTAAATTTAAAAAGTAAGTTAATCCTAAGCTTTAGGCTTTATTATAAATATTTTAAAAAATTAGCAATAAATAGAAAAAAAAAATAAACAGGTAGTTATAATTTTTAACCTAATTTTGAAGATATTAAAATAAATAGTTTCGAAGTGTTTAAGTATTCAAGTGTTCAAATTTCTAGTAAAAATATATTTGAAAAGTTTTTAAAACATATACCCCAATTTTAATTTCGATACCTCAAACTAAAATTTTAAGAGTCTCTCATAACATTTTAATTCGGTTAAACCATTTTCTCCAACTTTTAAGCCTATTTCATTTAAACTTTTTAAAATATAAAATATAAAAAACATTAATGTTTACCTTACCTTTACTGTAATATATTTTAATGTTTCAAAATTTTTTATTTTGTAGAAACTTTGAACATAAACGCTCAATAGATTACTTTTAATGAGCTTAAAATGCATATTCATCTTGAAATAAGCAGAAAAACATAACTTCGAATATTTTGTGACAATATTAATTGGTAATTTAAAGCTTTTTGGAACTAAGCCTAATTAATTAGCATTAAATTTTAAATAATAAACTTAATATAATAAGCTTTTGCCTTAATGTTATATAATTTATTGCTTTTTTAGCTAGTCTTCAAAAGCTTTTCTTAAAAAATGTTTAAGCTTTCGATTTTTTAGTAAAAATTATATTTACCAAATTAAAAATGTTAAAAAAATATTTTTAACATATAATTATTTCGTTTACTCTAGATGCACTTTTTAAAAATTAAATTTAGTTAAACATTTTTATTAATTTTCAACTCTAAATTTCAGCTTATTTCCCTGCAATAAGTATTGTCTCTTTTAAGTTTTAAATGTTAAAAACATTTTAGATTAAAAGAAACCATCATACTAATCCGTATAATAAAGCATTTTACTTGCCGCATCATTCCGTGATTAAAGACAATAGTGTACAACCACTCAATTAAGAGTGGTTTCTAATGGATTCCCTAAATTTTCCTCGAAATTATCTCTGCTTTGTTTATTAAAGGTCCCATCGTACAACAGGATCTATTGTCTATTATTTTGAAATTCAGAAAATAACTTGTAGCCTGCACAGCCGATATTGCTAAAATATATAAGCAAATTTTAATTGAGAGACTCAACAAGACTTTTAACGAATCTGGTGAAAAAATTAACCGCCACGTCGTGTACACTATTTAAACTATGCACTGCCAAACATGGTACTAGAATACTCTATATCTGGTGTCTCGGACATTGATGCAACTCGCAATGGATGAAATCAGTTCATTTCCATTTTTTTTAAATTTTTATGAACGATTTTTATGTTGACGACACCCTAACTCAGATACTACTAATATGCAGTGAAAGATATATCAAAACTATCTAAATTATTAGTTAAAGGTGGATTTTATCTTCTCGGAGTTTCTTGGGATATCTCTTAAGATACAATTCAAGTAAATTTATCAACATTTTCGTTAGAAACTCCATGTGTCAAACGAAATGTTCTGTAAGAGATGTGTCAATTATTCGATCCTTTGACACATCTCTTACCGTTTCTGAACCGTCCAAATATGCATCTTTTGTAGCCGGGAGAGAAACGTTTACCCAAAATTCTTTTTCCCAAAATATATAAATAAAGTTTCCCAACAACTGTCTCCCAAAAACACATTTTCTCAAAAAAATGTTTGCTCAAACTCATCACCTCAAAAGGTCAAATACTCAGAAATATAGTTTATTGATACATATACTTATGTGTTTGTTAATAATTCTTAATAAATACATAAAATATTAACATAACAAACAAAATTTTTATTGCATGCTTGGCCACGTGATATTCCTTACGCAGATGCTGAACTAGGCATTATGTTCTGATCTGTGCTTTCCGATTATTATTTGAAGTCGTCGATGCCAAGCTTCTGTGTTATGTGTGGTTCGCAGTTACTCCGATATGCTGCAAAAGTTTATTGTAAAGATTGAAAATTTCATTAGGATGGAGGAACGCTAATGCCCGGCTCTTTCGGATATTAAGAGCGACAGTCCCATTTATATCGCAAATGGTTGTCAGTTTTTGTTTCTGCATGCGGCGCCAGCTAATTTGACCAAGATGGAAATAGCAACCATAAAACCACGCACTCGGAAACACATCCTGGAAAGCAGAGTCAACTCAAAATTTAGTTTCAAATCGATGAAATGGTTGCAAGCTACAATTAAAATGTCATCATACATCATTTCATTAAAACATTTCCGCAATTTTAAAGTCATTAAACAAAAAAGTACCAGTACGGCAACGCCTCCGCGGAATATCCAATCCACCATTTTGGGGTTTTTGAGGATCTTTTGGACAAAGAATTTTTGAGGAAATAATTTTTGGGCAAACGATTTTTCGCGAAACGATTCTTGATAAAACATACCCAATCCGGTATAATTCCAAGTAAATTTTTAAAACTAAATGTATGGTGGTTGGGTCCTTTCTTTCTTCAAGAAAGTCAATAAAATTGGCCTTAAAATTTGAAATTAGAAATAAGTTCAGAAATGCTAAATTTAGATCTTCGGAAAAATGTAACATTTTCAGTTTGCATTCATGCTTCAAATTTTTTCATGGGTCAAGTTAAAATATACTGTTTAAAGCTTTTATTTAGACTTTTATATAATAAGCTTAACGCTGCGTGCTTAAATTAGTTTTATTCGATCTCTTATTAGATTATCTAACGAAGGGAATTAATGCAAATTTGATACTTTTTTTGTCAAGATATCATAATATACACAAAATATCATCATATTTTTATACAAAAAATGTTGAGTCTTATAAAGCTTTTATAACGAAGTTCTAGTATGGAAAAACGATTGATTCCTTCCTAATCTTTCCAAACTTTCCAATATTTTCAATTTTTTTTATTTTTACAATCTATTTAATTTCCAATTATCCCAATCTTTTCAATCGCTTCAATTTTTCAATTGGAAGATAGGAAGGTAGAAAGATAGGAAGATAGGACGATACGAAAATAGGAAGATAGGAAGATAGGAAGATAAGAAGATAGGAAGATAGGAAGATAGGAAGATAGGAAGATAGGAAGATAGGAAGATAGGAAGATAGGAAGATAGGAAGATAGGAAGATAGGAAGATAGGAAGATAGGAAGATAGGAAGATACGAAGATACGAAGATACGAAGATACGAAGATACGAAGATACGAAGATACGAAGATACGAAGATACGAAGATACGAAGATACGAAGATACGAAGATAGGAAGATAGGAAGATAGGAAGATAGGAAGATAGGAAGATAGGAAGATAGGAAGATAGGAAGATAGGAAGATAGGAAAATATGAAGATATGAAGATAGGAATATAGAAAGATTATAAGATAGGAAGATAGACATCTACCAGATGGCACAGGCAGATAGGAAGATAGGAAGAAAGGAAGATAGAAAGATAAGAAGACATGTAGAGAAAGTTGGGTAGATATTTTGGTGGAAAGATAGATACATTAAAATTAACAATTAAAAATGAGAATTTTTATTTAGGGTTAAAGCCAGAAAAGATTGGATAATTGAGAAGTTAAGAGTTCGGGAAGAAAGAAAAAAAAGAAAACTGGCAATTAGGAAGATTGACAAATTCAAAGATTAACCAAAGTGGGAATATTTAAAGGAAAATCAAGACTTGATCACTAAATAAATTTTATTATGAGACATGCTACTATATTTCTATGTTCGTGATAAACATTTGGCTGCAATTTATTTAAGTTTCTACATAAATCCATCGTAATTTTCTCACAACGCCACAATAAAATTAATAAAACTATTTTAAATTCTCAGTAACCACATTAACGAACCAAAACCACATTAACGAACCAAATAACAATTTAATATTCCAAAATATTTAAATAAAATTAAACCACATCTCCTGTCTATATAAATACAGAACAGAACGTTGGTTGCTAAATCACTTCTATAAATTAATTAATAATAACAAAACATTAATTTTTAATTATATTTTAGGGAAGCCATTTTTTTGTAAAACTATTATTGTAGCACACAAAATATTAAAAAATAAATAAAAATACACAGAGAAATAGAAATAAATTATTCTAAAATTAAGTTATTAATTTTAGTTTTTTTTCCACTATTATTATTGTATATATAGTTATTATACTATTTTGGGTTGAAAGAAATCCAACAAAAAAATAAAAAAAAAATAAAATAAAACTAAAATAATAATATAGTTTTGTGTATATAATACGTATGTATTATGTACAAAAAGGCCAATCTAATAAATTAACATTTCAATTTTTTTTATTTAATGTTTAATGTAGCTTAGGATTTAGATTTGTTTTTGTTTTTTATATTTAGCCATTTTCATTTTCAAATAATTAATTTAGTTCTGTCATTATACAAATATATTATATGTGTTAGTTTGTGTTTATGTTGAAATGTTATTAATTAGTTATTGTCCGTGCGCTAGGTAATGTTGACTCATTGGTGCGATACGTTACATATGTAATATGTAAAACACCTTCTGAAAACACTGTAAAAAAAATATAGAGTATGCTGTACATTGCGCAACCAAATTAGACAAGATATCGCAGAAAGTGATCGACTCAGTGAGCACTCTATCCTTTTACTCCATTAACGACTTCGTAAACGTTAATAAAATTTTTCGGTAAAAGTCGTCATCGTTGCGTTTGGGTCCATAAACGTCAAGCGAATTACTCTCCTCTCAAACATGTCAACAGCCATTACTCAAACTCGTCCATCAGCAGGTCTGCTCTCCACCTTGTACAACTTCAACATCGGATTGTACTGTTCATCTTTATCTGCACAAAAATTGCAAAAGTAATGGTATTTGGGAAAAAAGAGTGGCTGCTTATATATTTTATGGCGGATAATCCTAGAAAACCCTTGTTTTTCTTGAATTGAAGTTGACTGACAAATTTTCATTTCAATATGAGAACTAACTTCAGAATCATTTAAGGCCCTGTTTTTGTTTACATCACAACCGACAATGTCTTTGATTAACAATTTGGAACATAAATTGCAACCGATTCGTCGATATTAAAAATTACAAATTTCCAAGAATACTAAAATTAAAATTTAATTTTATAATTTTAAAAATATAATTTTATATTCCAATATCTAATTAAAATCGCACCGTTTCGCGGCTTATTTTTATTTTGTATTATTATTATTTTAATGTGTCTCCATAAAAAACTATAAAAATTGAAATAAATTTACCATAAAAATTCAGTTTGATGGCACAACAATAAAATTATTAATAAGACGACGATCAATAATAAATGATAACACAATAATCGCGTCCACCGATTTATGGTGCGTCTGTTCATGAAATAGAAAAATTATTGGATCACACGATGTCATTCGAACGCGATATGATTATTACGTTATATAAAGAAATTATAATATGATTATAGATTTTATTATTATTATATCATTATTATTGTTATTATTTTGTCTTGTCCATCCTTGCGGCAACTTAACTTTTGATGTGTATATTTCTTATTATTTATGTGTATGTATATACATATATTTATGTTTATATAAATTTTTATTAAGATGTTTTTACAATAAAATATTAAAAAAAAAATAATAATAATAATCTGTCAGGCCACTGTTGGCCCGAGCTGTATCAACAATTGAACTTTTTAAAGTTTTTTTTTTGTCCTAGCGCAATGTATATTGTTCTAACCAAAGAGAACACACTAAATTTGTCCCTTCGCCGACACATCCATCTTCGTTATATTGGTGACCCCGACGTGATGATCACGAAAAATTTAGATAAGGTCGGACGAGAAGACATTCCTTACTCAGTCAATGCAGTAGTGGTGAAATTGACTGTTTTATGGGAAACCAATTGCGTTGCTTGGCTCGTTAGAGCTGTGACCGATTTATGGCCCTTTCATTTCAGACACAGTATTTGGGGTTATTGGCATCGTATAAAGGAACCTCCAACGTGTATATAGCTTACACAGCTTTGAAGAACGCGATCATTTCGAGAAACAACTTTTTGAACAAATGGACCGAAATGCCGATAACCCAAAATTCTACACAAAAAATCCGCGTAAAGAAATATTTCTGACTCTGTAGGCTGACTGCCGAATGACATCTTTTCAATTTTGGCTGGCCTCGATTGCCTCGGTATTCAATCTTTGGTTGTACTTGTTAGGAATAAAATTTGCGAGTTATCCAGCTCATCAATATCTTCGGTAGTTAGTAATCTAAGATATATTCCAGTGGCCCCAGTTGCTAAAACTATGTCCTTTACAGAGAATAGTGTGCCTTATGCATCAAATTATGAAATAAACAGTCTGATTTCTTGTTATCAGCAGCTAATGGAAGTTCGATCGTTACGTATGGTACACAACTTCATAAAGTGGGTTTTGGTTTTTGCCATGAATTTGTCTATCCTTTTATTATTGCTTTTGTTACTAAACCTTTAAAAGGGACTGATTTGTTAACTAATTTTGGTAAGCTTGAGGACATGATTATTAAACTAAATACCGTCATTATTAATTCAAAAGTTCCTCTCCCCAAAAAATTTTGTGTCGAGAAGGCAGATTACGTGTCACTACTTATCAAATTTTCTACACTAACTATAGATATCTAACTATAGATAGGCTCCTAACTATAGATATCTAGATATTTTCAAAACTGCTAAAACTATACCATTCGGTTTATACAATGAATATGTCGTTTCAACGCTTTATGGATGAGGTGTTGAACGATATCGAGTGTATCTTTGTATATATTGACGATATTTTTATCGCCAGCAGATCTGGGCAACCGCATGTACTTACGACATTTTAATTTACTTTTTCAGCAGATGCCCGATTCCGGAATAAACCTTAAGTTGTCAAAGTGTATTTTCAAAGTGTCTTCATTGAATTTTTTGAACCATCAAGTTAGTAAGGGCGGCATTTTGCCTTCGAAGGATCAGGTAGAGGAAATCATTAATCTGGTCTCTTGGCGCAGAAGAAAACAAATACATTTTTTTTCTCGGCCTGAGATACGTGAAAAAGCATTTTCAGACACAAAACAAGCATTTGCTACTTGTATATTGGTAGTGCATGTAAATAATGGAGCCAAATTTAGCATAACAAGCTATGCATCGAGAATTACAGTAGACGCTTAGATTGCAACAATTTCTTGGAAAATATCAAGTTGAACGTAAAAACTTGTCGTGCAGCAAAAATCGGACGATGCGTTATTTATTGTCTTTAATCGAACTCGTCGGAGTCTTAAAGCCCATACTTACCCAACAAATTGAGACGAATTGCTTTCGACGGACTGCACAAACTGTCACATCGAGGAATACAGTCGACAAGAAATTTGGTGGCATTTTTCTAGAGCAAAAATGTGATAGATTGGGCCAAAGCAAATGCACGTCCTGCCAGAGAAATTCAAACTTTCTGAAATACCAAAATCGAATACTACTCCAAATTTGTTATTCCTATAATGGTAGATTTGAGCATGGTCATTTGAACATAGTGAGGAAACTACCGCAGTCAAATGAGTTCAGCTAATGAGTCAAATGAGTTTACTAGTTGGCCTGAGATTTATCCGTTAAAGGATATAGTCGGTAAAAATTTTGAAATCGAAAATAGAATTGATAAATTTTAATGTGACTTCTTTTCCCAAATTTAAAAATAGGAATAATAATAAACTTCTTCTAAAGTGAATGGTCTCTCCTAACTTGAACAAGCTTTTGCGCTTTATTTATAGCCAAACTGCTATTAAAGCACAGTGGAAAATCATAGAATAAACTAACAAATCTATCCCAGTTGTCCATTTTGAAAATTTCAGTAATATCACTGAAATTAACTTCGCAGTCCAGTAATATCAGCCTTTTTGTAATTATAAATCAACTTCAACAAATGACCCAATTGACTTCATATAGTCAATCCACAATATGATGACCTTCAGGAAAACTAAATATAGAATCCTCCCGTTTCAGCTACTTATTTGTTTGGCGATTTGCTCTCATATCGATAGCCATTATCAGAATTGATTCCTATGAAGGAGTCCTTATTGCATCTCTTTATTGCATTTTTCGCTTAGAATCACCCATTATCTTCTTAAGATGGAGAGGTTATATTCCATGATGATTCAGGATTCTTCAACCATTTTGGTTCATTCCCTCATGCATAAATCGAACGATTTCAGTTCTTCTGATATAGTATTCCATGACAAGCCCAATCTGCGGGATTATGAATCGATTTCACGTGTTTTTCTTCGTACCATAGAGCATCGAATTTCTGATGTTCTATTGGCCAAAAAAATTGCCTTCGACAAAATTCGTACTATCCGCCCATCCTGATTCTTTAACTGTGTTTTTTTCAGAACTTCTTTATTACTTTATTTAACACTATGCAGAGAAGTATACTGATAAGCATAACTGGAATCTAGGAAGTGGTATTTGTTTCAACTTTGGTTTTTGATGTCAATATGTGGACTTAGACACTTTCATTTTCATCTTGATGTCTTTAGTAAATCGCCGCTGCATAAACTGCCTTACTCTCATCACAAAATCCATGAATTTAAATACGTTCACTGTTCCACAGAGTCTGTCTTGATATTTAAATTTAAGATGCCACAAATTGTTCCTAAGTGCCATTGATACTTAATGTTAGACAGTAGATCATCTTCCCAATATAGTTTTTTTAACCATAATTTCGGGAACAGTATTTTAATAATTTTGATTGATAGTGCCAAGAGAATCAAACACCTTCGATGGCTCTGAAAGAAGACCGCATCTTACGAGGTACATATACATTGAATTAAAATGTATCGCTTTTTGGGTTCTAGATTAGCCTGAGTACTTTTATTCTTGCCTTATCGTCAAATATGATTGGATCTAAAATATCATACAACGCGGGAATGTTTGAAATCCATTTTCTGAGCGGAAATCCACCTGAATCCAATAACCTAATCAATTATGCTTTCAGATTGAGAGCATCGTTGACGTTTGTTGCACCTGTTAATAGATCATCGACGTAAAGATCATTTCTTAATCATTTTTCAGTCGAAAATGTTGGATTGGCAAATTAGGAGATTATCACCATCGTCATCTCGTGCTCTTATAACGTGGGATAACACGGTCAATTTGTTTAAGATGAAAAAATTCATTTCGTAAGTTATTTCTAAGTTAAATCGAGACCTTAGTACTACAAAGTTCATCCCCTTGGGGTCTTGATTCGATTTAGCAGTTCAACAAGCCAAGTTTTTGAATACAGCCTTCTGAAATGAATGATGCTTGGGAATCAGAATCAACGTATTTTGCTTTGTATAAATAAACGAATCCTCTTTCGATTCCATAGTGCGTATTTTAAGTTGTTGGCATGTTGCCAAGTGATGTGGCTTCTAAGGTATAGAGAATTCCTTTTCAGATGAAAATTTAGCCCGTGACATTTTTCTCTCTTTATCTGTTTTGTCTAGAATCATATGTATTAATCAAGGATCACACTGTTGCGTTTTATTGCATAACTTTTTAAAACCTCTCTACACTTCACCCAAAATATTGTGCAAACTCTGTTGTAATTTGTTTTTTTGATGTATTAGCTGCATGCGGAAGAAACTGTACTTGCTTAATAACGTGCTTAATGAGTAAGTGACAATGCACCTTTTCTTTGTCCAATCAATTTGGTCTAAGCCCCATCATAATTTGTTTCTGTAACGGTTATATGCGGTTTTAACGTTGCTGCTTCTCTATTTAACAACCCTTTTAAGTACTGACAGATGATTCGAAGCTTTTCAGAAGCTTGCCCTTGATTGCAAAATAGCACGATTCTGCAATTATGATGCTTGCTCTGCCGATGATAGGCATAGTCTTTGAAATCCATGAACGCAGTGGTTGTTTCTATCATAATTTCCACTCGACTCATTTAGAAATTGAATTATTGATCAGTAGCAGAGTCTTACCACCAAAATAATAAAGATCTGCGTGAATCTCGTATAAAAAACTTGGAAACTCTTTGGCCATGAAGCGTTTTTTAAATTTTCAGGCTTCGCTTGATGGTTCCTTTGACAACCACTTCATACTGTAGAAGGTTTTAAGATTTTCTCGTCAATTTTAGGATTGATGACTTGGCTTGCCTAAATGACACAACCGTTTTCATTAGCGTATGAGTAGCGGTAATTGATATATTAAAACAAAAAGGCGACCATAACTTATTCATTTTTTTTCACTACAAAGATTATCGCAAATGCCGCATTGTCCAGTATGGAGTAATTCTTTTCTTCAGGTCGTATGTACTTCCTTTTGCATTTCACAAAATCGTCTCATCTCTTTCTCCAGACAAACTTCACATTTTTTCGAATCAAATTATATTATGGTGCTAAATCCACAGCCATCATCGGCATAAACTTCCTATAAAAATATACCAATCCCAAAAATACCCTTAGTGTCGTGACATCAAATGGAATCAATATTTTTTAATGGCTACTTTTGGTAGGACTGAGTGTAACTCCATCACTTCCAATGATGCGACCAAAGTATTCAACTCTTCGTATAAAAATTAAACAGTTATTTTGGTTTCAAAAACCACTTTTTGTATTAGCCCGAAACTCTTCTAAATTTAATCCAGCTACTAGAATATCTTCCAGATAACACACCATATTTTATAGGATGCAAAAAATCTGATCCATTAAAGTATCCAATAATTACTTGAACAGCTTCTTCGAGTCTTTAGCTATTTCAACTTACTTAAACGCTAAATCTAATAAAAAATGGTTTATCCAGAGAGACCTGCAAAAATACTATCACTATTAAGAAGCGGATAATAATTAAAATCCACCCACTTATCGAAACCTTGAAATCGTTGAAATCTACTCTTTCTTGCTTGGTGACCCAGGTAGAAGTAAGGCAACGCACATATCAGAGATGGAGATAAACTTGATTTCCCAATATGGATTAGCTTGAATGACTAATGGTATAAGAATTTACCATTTCCAATTTAAAGTACCTGTTCCTAAAACCATAAATTAGGACCATTTTCTTAGAAATTAATTCTTGTCGTGCTAAGCTTTTGAAGCTATCTTAGCGGATATTTGTCTCGGTGGACAAACAGTGAAGCATTTCTAAGTACATGTATATGTGCATTTTACGAGTTATGCAAATACCCTCCCGTCCACAGGGACATTACAAAAAAAATATTATTTAATTTATTATACAGCTGATCAAACAACTGTTATAAATATACGATTAAATCCATAAACCATATACAAACATAAAAGCTTATTAAAAGTTCAAAGTATTTACGGTTAATTTTCTTAAAGTTTTCTTTAATTTTACTGGCATTTTATAATTAATTTTTTTTTATCGAATATAAAATAAATTATTAAATTATTATAAAAAAAAAGAATACGATATTATGTTTAAAATTTATTACCAAAAATAAAAATAATAATAATTTTATTATGCAAAAAAAGAAAAAAAAATGAAAACCGAAAACTGTCAAATGAAAATATAATTTATTGGCGTTAAAATGATTACAAAAGAGAATTTATTAATTAATTTTCATTTTTTTTTTTAATAAATTTTATTTATATTTTCTTGCACATTATATCGTTATACAATATTTTTTTTTTTATTGATTTTTGGAATTAAGGAAATTTACGGTAGGATTTTTTATAACCGGTCCCGCGATCTCGGACAGATAGTGTTTGTAATTTGATCGTTTGATGATTGGGTTTAATAATAAGAACAAATAATACAGTATGGTCTATGGATTATAACGTCCTAGTATCTTGTCAAAGGCAAACTCGTTAGTAAATGAAAATATATTTGGCTCAACCAACGAAAAGGTATTTACCAGAAATGTATAGGAAACAAGGAAGTTCTTTAAACTAATTTTGAAATTGTCAAATTTAGAAGAACTTGCCAACTAAGGTATAAAAATGCGAAACATGACGCAATCATTCTGATCACAATCATATTGTACATTACTTTCATATAATTGTCTCAAAAATATCATCTTATTATAAGATCATCAACATAAAACGCCTAAGAACAACATTTCACATAAATTTACGTAAAAAAAGAGAGATACAAGCCGGTATCATTAATAACAATAATAAAATTTAATAAAAATCTCCAATAAACGTTTATATAAAAATATAATAATAATAAATTTAATATTAATATTTATTAATAATAAAAATGAATTTAAATAAAAAAAAAAAAAAAAAAAAAAAAAACATTTTTTTTTATTAAGAATTTTGTATATAAATCAATAAATATATTACTGCTTTGAAATTAACAAATTAATTAAATTTATGTTTATATTGTTGTTGGTATATGTCCGCAATATAAGAGCGGCGATTTATGTTTGATATACGCGGATTAAATTAGAAAAATGTTTATTTTAATTTTTTATTGTTTGTGGCTAAAAGTTTGGTGGTTAATATATTAACAAGGTTGTTAATGATATTGTTATGTCTAGCACAATATATTATATCTGTGGCAAATTATCAAAAAGGCATAACTTGAGTTATGTTCAATATGTTGTAAACAGGCGCTATGGGCCTGTTTACAACATATTGATGGGCAAGGTGGGCACTCAGATATTTTACTTAATGCACAAATAAAACTAATACAAATAAAAATGTAAAACCATTAATATCAAATAAATTTTAGTATCGCAAAACTAAAAGTTCGATTTAATTTTTCAAAAATTAATTGTTTTAAACTTGTATTAAATTGAATCAAAAGAAATAAAATCAAGAGCGAAATTGAATGGTTTTATTCAATCTCTATGTATTGAATAATATTTTTGGTAATCAAATAATTTTCATTTCGTTTTGTATTAATTTTAACTCTTATCATAGGGCACATCAAAATGTGCTCCATATATTAAATTATTGATATGCATTTTTCCTCTCTTTGATTTGCTATTTCATAAAAAATAAAATGATAATATCAACTCTCTTACAAGAAATGTAGGCAAATCACTAAAATCACTCGACAGAAGAAATTTGTTTTTTCTCTTTTTGAATTATCAAACAAATTTAGAGGTTACATGATTGAGATACATTTGTTGGTGATACATTTTTTTTGATTGTTGTTGTTGCTATTTATTTGTACAACACTATATCTTTTTCAGGTCAAATTAACTATTTTTCAGACCAAATTAATAAAGTTTCAAACCAATTTGACAAATGTTCAAATGAAACAAATTTTCATAACAAATTAACAAAAATTCAAACCAAATCAATAACTTTTCAAAACAAATTAAATTATTTTCAAATCGAATTAACAATAATTTTCTATCCAAATTAATAATTTTTTCAAATCATCATATTAAAGTGTTGGTAAAAGAAATAGTTTGGTATAGTTTGAAATTATTTTAGAAACAGTCAATAATTATTGTATCCTTTAGTGGCAAACTTGTATAATTGGCGGGCGCCGAACATAATCTCGGCAATCAGAATCAAATCAATTTATTTTTGTTTCATCTGCGCCACATTATCTACCTTCATTTTTTTGTATCGGTATGGGTCGTAAAAACTAAAGAATTTTCAGCAAAAATAATCATTGCTTTAATAAGTTTTTGATTGTAAAATTAACACATGCGGAACAACGTAATGTCTCAAATTATATATGTTCCAACGAACGTCGACGAATAGTGACTTTTTTATTTCGTTAAAGGTAATAATCAAATGCGATCAAATCGGATACGATCAAAGATTTTATTTGTATTCTCTGGTTTTAGTTCACGAAACCAGAGTTCACGATTCCCCCGTATTTCTGTCTAACTTCTGTTTAAAGATAGTTAAATTTTGGAAAGATACACCACTTTGTTTACAAAGGAGGATTGAATCTTACACAAAATATCCCGAAAATAAGATATCCGGGATAAGAGAAATCGCGGCATAAAAAAATTGTTTATGGAACATCCTATAACTCATGGTAGATTTACAATATTTAAAGCTTTAAATTTTACTAATGTCCATTTTCATTGGCGAAAAAATTGATCTAGATTTGATCTCGATTTGATCTAGATTTGGTCTATGACAGATTTGTAGTTTTATTGGAGAAAAAAAAATTGATCTTTATTTGATCTCGATCAATCATATGAAATCTAGATCTTTCGCAAGATTTGTTCAACACCAACATTAAAAGAAATGTTAATTATGACAATTTTCGATTTTTAGATGTCATTCGTAAATTTTGTCTTGCTGTGGTGGATTGTATTTTATATTTTATGATATATCATTTGTTTTATCGATTTTATTTTATAATAGACGCCATTTGTATTCTAAAAGTTTTTTTTGTTTTGAGTTAAAATTTACCAACTAACAATTTACCACTACAATGACGAAATAAGATCAATCTTTCTACAATTTTCATTGGAGACAAAACTCCGATTTTTTACACAGAAACCAATGAAAATCGACATAAATTTTGAAAAGAAAACTTAATTTAATTTGATATGAAAATTTTTTTTAATTGTATTTGAAAATAATTTAATTTGTTTTGAAAATTTGTTAATTCACGTTGAAAATTTTTTATTTTGGTTTACAAATTTGTTGATTTGCTTTGAATATTTGTTAATTTGGTTTGAACCTTTGTTAATTTGGTCTGAAAAATAGAAAATTTGACTTGAAAATAGTACATATGCCTTAACGAATTGAGTGCTGATTTATTTTAAATTTTGCTGTCAGCTTAGAACTTTTGGACGCTTCATGTGTATGTTCAGCGTACACTTATATGTTGCGATACAATATGCCTATAAAATAAATAGGGTCGATGGAACTTAACATCGAAAATGGATCAAATTTAAGAAGAAAAAGTAAAAATCTTAATTATGGGACTCGATCATCCATTTATATTGTTATAAAGTGTATTGCTTTAGAATAAAAAATTAGTAAATTTAACAAATTTAAATTTAACAAAGGAACAGCTGAAAGTTTAAAGTTTTGTAAATATATAAATCGACTCAAGTGAAAATTCCGTTAACCAAAAGTTCATTTTAATTTATTTAAATTTAAATTTTCTTTCAATTTAGATAATTTGTTTTAATTTATTTCTATGCAATTGTTGTTGTAAATTCAAAAAAAATTACCAAAGCAATACACTTATATAGCAACCCTTAGTGCGAGCTCATTAAAACAGAAACTCAAGAGCGGTTATGAGAAAAGTGGTTAATTCTAAATCTAAAGGTTGATTTAGTTTTTCTAGCCTGTTTTTGGTGGTGAAAGTGTACGGAACGGCTAAGGCAATGAAAAGGTAGATAGGGCGTATAAAAGGAAGGTTATAAAGTATAATAGAATTGTGTTTGGTATTAAATATGGAATACAAAAAGTTTAGGAAGTAATTCAAGCAGCTGTTGTGTTAAGTGTAATTGTGTTTAGTAATTCAAGCAGCTGTCTAGTTAATTGGCAATAACTAGCTTAATAAAAGAAAAGATTCAAATCGATCTGAGATATTTAAAATTATTATCTTAGAAAAGTGATTAAATTGTAGATGTTTCTCTGTCTAATTCATAATGATTTGCCAAATAACGAATTAATTTATTCCGAAATTAAAATTAACCGTTATATTTCTGTTGAAACTGATAAAATAACTGATGTTTAAAATAAAAGTCAGTTTGTCACTCAACATATGTATTATGCTTTTTTTTAAATCAATTTCCTTTGTATAAATTGAAAAACAATTAGGTAATGATCAACTTATTCTATCTATTTGATAGCAAAGTTATATTCTGTTTTGCATAAAGACTGCCTTTAAACCTACTTTCAGCAAACGAACATTAACTTACAATAATCATTTCATAAAGTAATTGTAAGGCGACGTGCAGATTCTATATATCAAATAAAAACTTAAAAAAATAAAAATAATTTGGTTAATAATTTATTACCAGTTAAAGATTATAAGAATTTAATAAAGATATACATTTTAAATCATTATTTTAAAAATTTGCCCACCCACGTTTGAAACTCATGAACCGCTTGCTACTGGTTGTAAAGTTTGTTTGAAGTATTTTTTGAGTATTGTCATAAAGGAAAGACATATAGAGAGACAAAGCCATATAGCGATCTGTACTACATCATATTGTTAGTGTAATTAATGGAACCCATTGCAGTTGTTGTAATATTATTGTTGTTGTTTTAAGTATATAAGCGATAAAATGTTTTATATAAGGAAAGAAACAAATACAAAACGATTTTAACAAAACATATGTTTTGTAGAAACAATAACAAACCATCACTATGATCGTTTTCGATAATTTGATATTTAACCACTTCTTCTTTTTCTTGTATCTTGATTGTCATTTTGTTGACAGTATCGTTCGAGGTACGAGAATTAATGTCAGTAACCGGTCCCAGAATTGTTGGCTCCCAGTGCATTTTTTTTATTTACTATTTTAACTAGGCCATTTCAAATCACTCATGAAGTAGACTGGTGTTGCGTTTTTTAGAGGTTTCCCCGGCAGACCTATTCCTCGATAACATATTATTTAATTAAAAATGGATAAAATGTTAGTTGGATTTTTAATTCGTAATAAGTTTAAGGGTGCCTGTACATAGTCAACTAAGGACCTTGTCTTTGCAAATCAATTTTTTTGTGTTCAAAGTGATAGCTCTATATTGTATTTATAATTAATTTTTGGGGGTAGGTGAAATGTTATATATTTCGGATTAATCTACAAAGTCTAAAGCCATATTTTAAAATTAAAAATTGTAGCTAAGTCAACTAATCTTTCCTGAGTCATGGAAGTTATTAAATAATTTTTTATTATTTTCAATTTTGAAAAAACTATGTTCTCCAAACTATGTTCTCGTAACTGGCAAAGTTAGTAAGATTTGAACCACTATTACTGTATTGATTTATAAAGTACATAAACACATTTTGTTAAGTTACGTAATCTAACACTTGTTTAGGAGAGATTTTTGAGTGGCCTATATTCTGTAATATTCCCAGTTCAATATTTAGTTCATTTTCATTTAAATCGCACTGATTTACGTTTCTAAGGGCTTTCTCTAAATTCATCCATTTAGTATACAAAATGTATTCTTCTTTCGTCAATTCGTGGATATCGAAAAAAAACAGAATAGTTCACTGTGGTTTTCTAATTGGTGGAATCGTTGCGTTATTAATAATATGACCTTATTCAAAACCATATAATAAAATTTAATTTTAAGCTGGTCTTTCGTTTAAAATAAAGTATCTGGTGACTTAAAAGTACATTGACATTTTTTTGTCTTGAACAGAAATTTCCAAACTACTGGTCAATTTTAGAGCCCGGACAATATATACTCTTCAAATTTTGAAATATCTTATCATACAAAGCAGTATCCATCATGTTTGAATCACCTTCTCCTGTAGCTTGAATCAAAGCTTAGTATTCTATGCATCAATTCTACTAGAAAACCTCGTTTTACTAAGGGTGCTGATTATGGTACAAAAAATGCCCTTGGTTCAACATGTTTGATCCGCGATTGCATTCCTTAATATCTCCTTTCATATTAACTGCATTATCATACCTTTGGCCTGTGCAGTGCTTTATAGAACGATCTAATGTTTTCAAAACATTTAAAATAGTCCATAGCCATAGATGAAACCGTAAAACTTTTTTTTTAGAAACCTAGTAATTATGAAATCATTGAATGACCAGAATTAAAATTTAAAAGATGCCATTCTAGAAAATGGAGTAAACAACTTGTTAGGAATTTGCGATGCAACCTTTTGCATATAAGTACATGCGGATTCTGGAAGTCCCAATGAAAATAATTTTAGCGGCCCACCAAATTTAGCTTTCTGGGCTAAAATCATCGTTTTATCATGATATTTTATCGTCCATCAAAAGTATAGATCTTCAGTTCAGCACTTCATTCAGTATATCGTTTATTGAATTAATTGTGCCAACTTTGTCTGTCCTTGACGTTAATGCTGTTATGGACTTGCTTTATGGTTGGTAAAAATATCATCTGCACATTGATAAAAATATCATCTGCATATATGTTTGGACCTGATTAGACTGACGTTATAAGATATCGTCTTATAGTGATTTACTTTTCCAAAAGGCAAATTTTAACATAAGATTGAACAGTAGTTTCAACAAAATTTCAGATTTCATGCAACCTTGTGAATTTGCAAGTTTATTCCCAGATATGTCAAACCAAATCATTAAAGCTTGTTTCGAAGGTCTAGTTCAGTGTAGATTTTGCACACTAGCAGAGTTTTGTAAATTGTCAACAGTAATCGCAATCATGTTAAAAGAAAGACGCAGCTTTAATCACTGCGCCAATTACTCGGTAATTTATTTTCATGTATACTATGTTATTTGACGAATTTTTTCACTTTCATGTATGAATTGCCTAAGAATTTTTGTAACCTAAATATTCCATTTCCATTGATATTTTAATAATAAATAAGTCGATTGTTAAGGAAAGTTAAGTAGCAGCGAACGTATATTTAGTTATTACTAGCAGTTTTAAATATATCTATGAGCTCTGTCGTTAAAAAAAAAAAAAAAAACAACAAAAAATAAATTTTCTATTGTTGTTAGTAAGGATTTTCTACGGAGGAAAATTTATACCTAAATGATTTTATTTCGTGATTCGTGATTGTTAAATTTTTTATTTTTTTTTCATTCACGTAAAATTAATTAGTATTTCCTATTGTTGTTTCTGATGTTGCTGTTGTTGTCATGTAGTGTGCGGCATTATTATTACTCTATAATATAATTATAATTATTTTTTGTGTGTTACAAGAAAAGTTATAATGACCAAGTGATTTACAAGAGATTAGATTTGATTAAGTTCTTTCACAAGGTCAAAAGTTTTGTTTTGAAACTATCGTTGGGAACATTATATATATATATATATATATATATATATATATATATATATATATATATATATATATATATATATATATATTATATTACTTAAATCAGATTTCCTTGGTGCAGAGTAGAAAGAATCTTTACTTTGCCATTAAACTGTCAACCATATTCAACCTGAGTTGATTGTTTGTTCTTGAGATTTTTCTAGTAATAGCATGTTGCCTTAATGTGAAATTAAGTTTAACGGAATTCCATACTTTCTTACAAAGTAGAATCATACCGGTTGATTGTTTTGGATCCATTGGTAACTATACTTACTGCTGAACAAACGATAAGGAAAATATTCCTTTATAGATACTCGGGCTCGAATTTGTGGCTCGTTATTTTTAAAGCGACTACATTATGTGTCATGAAACCATCGAAAATAAATCAGGTGCGTTATGTGAAAAAAAAAGGCTTTATCAATCTGTTTAAATTTTCTCCATTTTTGCTTTGATACACAATATGGCGAATTCGTTAAACGTTGGAGCCTATTTCATAAACCTTGCTCTGTTTGCTTTTTGCAAGGTTGATTAGTTACTAAATTGCAGCAGGATCCATCACGTATATGTCATCATACATTTTCTAGCTTCAATTCTATCAGCTTTCAGGATGTTTGGTCCAATTCGATTAACTATATATATCCATATAAACGCGAAAGCTATATCAGTCAAGGTAAATGCAATTACGTTTTTTTACGATTTTAAACATTCCTCAAATGGTTTACTTTCTGGCAGAGCTTTGGCCTAAGATTTTTCAAATAACCGTTATAATTATCAAATGGATATAAATTTATATGACCCTTCTGGCAAAATCGGGTAAGCTTATCAATATTATTTCCAGTTATTTACAGTGAAGATGGCCTTGGTAATGTTGGTGTTGGTTTTCTTCTTTGGCCCAATGTGAAAAAGGCTGTTTTGAATTTCAAAATGTGTAAACTACGTTTCTTCCAACCTGTCAATTATTTGTATTCATCACCTATTGATGTTTAACCCAACCCAATGATAAAGTCTCGTTTTACAACAAAACCGATATGGCTACATGGACACACCGTAGCAAGAATCAGCCGCCAAATTTTTTAGGCAGTGGTCATCAATTGGTCACTGCAAAGCTAAGATGGCAGTTTTCACTATAAGTCAGGAATCACAAGAAAACGAACTTTACGTTTCAACTATAAAGGTCTGATAAACGAAGATGAAAAAGCACAATATCAGAATCTTGTCAGTTATGGCCTATCTTTAAGAAAAGAAAACGCTCAAAATGTGGAAACTACCGCGTTATAGTTCTCCTTTGCACACCATTAAAATTACTGACTTGCATAATATTGACAAGAATCGTCCCCTAATGACGATGGAAATTGTAGGTGATTACCAAAGAGGATTTCATCCCAATCAGTCACTGATCAAGATTTCCCGCTGAGTAATAATATTTTGTAATATTTCGTAAATATTACAAAATATCTTGGGATGTACATAAAACGTTCTTAAATTTTAAGCAAAACATAAGCTTCCCCAACCCATCGGGATAGCTTATGGTTTGCTTATGTTTGCTAAATGGTAATTCTCAACAACTTCGTCAATTCGTAACCAAGTTTAATCTGCAAAAAAGTAAATAAAATCCTCATTGAAAATATGGAGGGAGTGACAAGATTTCATCATTACAAAAGCATGATAAACGGTACTCCAAAATGTCGGATATTGCGTCGAGAAAATTATACCAAATAAGTTATGTGGGATTTTTAAACAATGTAGCTTTGGTAACTGATGGAAACTGGTTGGTTTTATTTTGGTAATAAAGCTAGAAAAGGATCTGAGCATAATATTCAAATTACAATTCCGATATATTCAAAGTTAATTTTCCATATTGACCGAATCAAAGAAGTTTTTATAAGGATAAAATGGCTATGGGTTCTAGGAAGTTTCTGTAGGTTTTGGCTGGCAGTTGAAACCTCTGATCATATCAGACCATTTCGACTATTAATTAATTTGTATTTTATGAATGACGTAATGACGAGTTCGTTTTACATGTAGATTAGTTAATTCATAGTTTAAAAAGAATTTGTATATGTCAACCCGTCGATAGATAGAAAGGAGGAGGCACAACCAAAAAATATTTTACAAAAATCTAAATATTAATCATAAAACAACAAACTCCGTTCAAAAATCTATCAAACGTGTACACCTCATCAATCAAATCTTCGTTACACGATTTATATATAGTTTAATTTTAAAAAGTGTCTAAGCGCCTTCAAAAAAGATCCATTACAAACACTTTATCGTAAAAATGTTGTATAGATTTGTTTCTTAAAAATGTCTATTGTCAAAACATGAAAAAATAAAACAAATCAGCATCCAAGAAATTAAATTAAAAAAAAAAAAACGAAAATGAAATAAACTCTCGCGCCAAAGAACTAACGATCCACAAAACAGAGATCAAACAAATTGGGAGGAGAATACGTTATATAGATACATAAAAAATTTAATAAGAAAATATCTTAAATGGTAACACCATACACACACCATTAGCCATCAGTGAAGAACAAGAGTTAAGCAGCATTGTACATATATATAACAAACAACAACAATTTTAACGATAAATTAAAGAAACGAATTAAAAATAAAAAAAAAAAAAAGGAAAACAAAAAAAAAAAAACGAATCATCTGATCTTAAATGATTTATGACTTTTAATAATAGAGCGCTAAAACTTAAAGTTTGGTTTTCTGAATATTATGTTTTTGTAGTGATGATGATGATGGTGGTGGTGCTTAAGTGTTTTTGTTTTACTATACCATAGGAGTACCTATATTTAGGCTTCTCTTCTTTCGTTGACGAAAATTAGTCGATCGATAAGTCTTGTTTATAATTTGCGGAGCAAATTTGCAGATTTATAATAATAATGAGACATGTTTTAAAGGCCATTGCTGGCTCGTATTAAGCCAAAAGTCTGTCATTGGATTCGATCTCGAGCTCACTTTTTGTATTACTCTAGGCAACCCTAAGAAGACGAGCCGTCTTCGATTTTAGAGTAGGGCATAACGCAGCCACTTTTTATTCAAGTCGAAAATATAGTCCCACAAAGGTATCCCCTCCGAGTATAAAGAGCTCGGAATAACAAAAACCTCTGCATGGTCAGTGTGAATTCCTCGTAGGGACGAACGCCAACTTTAACCAATATTATTGTTAAAATGACTCCTTATATTGAAAACTACTTTAATATTCAAGCTATACATGTGAACTAAATTAATAAAATCGTAAAAATAATTTTTAACCAAAAAACTATTAAGTTCAGTAATATTTTAGTAATAACATCATCATTAAATTTAATAATATATTCGTAATTTACCATATATGTTAGTTTTGTTGTTGTAATAATATTATTAAATCGAGAAACGTACCCACCGAGCCAAACCTATACTGAGTAATTGGTGCTATTACAAACAGTGATGGTGGTAATTATTGTATTATCGTGTTAATCATTAAAAAAATAAAATAATAATAATAAAACCATCAATCGATTTCATAAAAAATATTATTAATAATATAATATTTTGATTAATATTTCATTAATAATAATTTGTAATTATATAAATTAAGTGAAAATCGGTCAATTATTTAATTTTGGTCGAAAATTAATTTAGTGTCGCATGTTTTTCGATTTATAAAGGGTATGTCATTGTGGCTCTATATACAACTGTACTGAACATTTTTGATGGTTATAAGCACCTTACTGAGTCTGAATAATAGAAACTTTATTATCTTAAGTCGAATTTTTGCAAATTTACTGATTTAACTGTTAGCTCTATTTTTACTTCATCATTGCCACTTTTACTTTTAACGATCGCTTTTTCACTATTTGACGTAAACTGAAATGCTTTAAATTTAATAAAACGCCAATTTTTCCAAGTTTATAATGTTATTAACTTTCAATCTTGCGCTGTCTTAATTCTAAAAAAAAATCCTCATTTCATCAGTCGATTGCTAGACTTTCCTATGTTAAGTTTAATCGCAACGTGAATATTAATCATCTTTCTCCTCAGATACATAATAATAAAAATAATATTGGACGGTTTTTACATGACATATTTAATCTCATATACTCATCCGTCAGCGTCCAACTCTTACACCCAAACATGACAATCAGTCAACACCTTGTACAACTTCAGCTTGTCAGAATTCGCAAGGTATTTAGACTTAAGCAGATAAAGCGCACACAAAGCACATGATTGCCTGTGACAAGACGCACTTTTATCACTTTTATCACTTTTATCACACAATTATAATGATTGATAAGAGATCCGCGGTATCGAACACTCATCACTCCTTCAAATGTGTGGTCACCACTACTAAAATCCATGATCATATATATGGTTTTAGACTCATCGATGTTTATACTAACGGTAAGCGAGCCAGAACCTGGTTAGTGTGGCGAGATAAGAGGTTGACCTTTTTAAGATTATCGGGGACAGCTCAGGTCCTTGCCGTACACCAGATCTAACTGTAAAAATTCCTGTTATATTTTTTTGAACTTTGATAAACACTGCAACTGCATTATTGTCAGTTTACATAAACGCTACTACATATATTTTCAGGTATTCCAGACAATTCAAAGCAAGCCATAAGCTATCACGTGAGCGTAGGATATAGCTTATAATGGCAAAAAACTTGATCACCAACTGTCTGATTTGAATGAAAACCTTTTTAGTAGTAATTTCCTCTGCCAGGGGAGTGATTCTCTTCAGTATTATGCAAATTAGAGATATATTGAGGTAGTTTTCGAAATTTGAGAGATTTTTTTATAGATAGGGCTTAACGCATAGCAAACTTCAATTATTGGGCTAATATTTGCGGTCTCTCTTTCATAACCTTTTTGTTATTCCGTGTTGCCTATATTCTGTTGCTCGACGGCAAAATGACACTCTTTATCAAGCCAATAGATCGTGTCGGTAGTATGAATAAAGTTTTGTGTCAAATAAAGTGTACATAAATTAGATTTTCGTGTGATTATATGATGTATTGGTCATAAAATGGTTAATTCAATTGATTTGTAATATTTATTCAATTCTTTTTAAAATCTAATTGGTATTAATTTTAAAGTTTCGTGTCAAATAAAGTTTATTTAAATTACTTTTTTATGGATTACATGACGTATTTGTCGTTAAACGGTTAATTTAATTGATTTGTTCTGTTTAACCAATTGTTTTAAAATCTAATTTGTATTAACTGTAAAGTTTTGTGTCAAATAAAATGTATTTAAATTAGATTTTTGTCGATTACATGACGTATTGGTCATAAAACGGTTAATTCAATTGATCTGTAAAGTTAAATCAGTTTTTTAAAATTTTAAAGTTTTGTGTCAAATAAAGTGTATATAAATTAGATTCTCGTGCGATGTTTATTTTTATATTTTTATATTTTTTATATATTTTATATTTTTTATATTTTTTATATTTTTTATATTTTTTATATTTTTATATTTTCATATTTTCGTATTATTGCATTATTGTGTTTTTTATTATTGTATTATTTATTATTACATATAATAATTTTTAGCTGCAATGGGACAAATTAATAAATTTGTATTTTAGACGAAAATTAATTCAATTTATTACAGCCTATGGCTAAGAGCAATTAGTTCATTAATATATTTTTTTTCAGGGAACCTTTGCAGATTACAGATGAATGGTGGTACACTGGAGTTGCTGATAAGAGATGACAATGCAGAACAGTTCAGTAAAATTGTAATTGTCTTATGCTAACAGTAGTTTAATTATTGACTATCGTGAAACTGGATCAATTCGGTAATTACTGACATACTTTTCCTTTCCCTACCCAACAAAAATTTACTAACTATTTGCTGCCATGGTATATGTAACCGGGTCGATCTCAATAATTTATTTAGTATCCTGCCTTATCCTTACATACAGTACCATCATTAACGTGAGCGGGGTCTGATTAAATATTTATTTTTGTTTTGGTTTTTTAAGGATACATAGTCTAGTCACAGAGATTATAGTCATCCAATAGTGTCAAAGGATAACAACTTCAAAACAACATAAAAAATCATAATGTATCGAAATTGCTTCGACAATCGAAATGTGATGATCTCAGAAATGAACTTTAAGATAGTAACAATTATTTAACACGAAGCTGTAAAAGTAGAGCGCGTATTAAAAAAAAAAAATCTAACATGAAACATATAAAAGGAATAATGCAAGATTTGAAAAAAGGTCATAGTAAACGTTACAGAGGAGCAATGGACAGTGCAGATATTAAAACGTCTGCCTTAACTGAATCATTTCAACCTGAGTCATTTCATAGATGATCATTATTTGATGTAAGTTCTAAAATACAAAACAACTGCAGTCAGCAAAGTTAACGATTCATTTAAAATGAAGTAGCTGAAAGAATGCATGGGACAAGTCAACTAATTTTGTAAACTATAAAGACTTCCAATATTTAAGTATTTCATTTACCAAATCCTGAAAAAAAATGCAATTTGGAAATGTTTGTGAGGTTTCCAAATAATTTGTAAATTGAGCAGGTCAAACTAGGTAGTAGGGTCATTGGTGGCACTAGTTTCAAAATCATTAGACAATCGTGGTTTGAATTGTAGAGCACTACGTTGCTAGGCTTACAACTTCAAATCAACAAAAAGAACAAAACGGTATCGATGTGGTTCGACAGGTTAATAACATCGGAAAGAACCTTCTCAGAGTTCAAAATTATAAAATTTAAAGTTCGGCAAGAAAAAAAACTCTTGCAAAACGGAATTTTTTAAACTTTTCCGGAAAATTTTTCCGGAAAAGCTTATTACGGATTTTACGGTCAATTCGATTCAATTGAAATTAGTTTATCTTCAAATATTTATAATAAATATAAAATGTTCTTGAAATTAGAACGATATATAATTATTCTAATTGGTTAAATTTAAATACTTTTATGTGCCGACAAAATGGAATTAAACAAATCTAATGGTACGAAGAAATATCTATTTCTGCATATGGTCGCCTATATACGTAACTTCACATTTAATCATATTACAGTTCGTATACGGCGAAACTAATCAATCCAAAACTTAAATTGAAACAAAAAATTATCAAAAATTAAGTTGTTTGTAGGAGCCATATATAAGAACAAGTAAAACGGAAATGATGTTTGCTAAATTTTCGCACGTCATGCCAATATACAAACAAAAATGTATATATAAATTAGATTACCTACTATAAAAAAATTTAAATTGGTTCACATGAATGTTACCTTTATCACAAAAAAAAAAAACAAAAAAAAAAATAATAAAATAAAATAAAAATAAATTAATTTTAAGGCAAACATTAAGAGGAAATCGCATACAACATAATATAAAAAATTATTAATAAATAATCGAAAAATCGCGCAAAAAATAAATAAATAATTCTTTCAGGAAATTATAAGATATTAACACATTTAGGTTTACGATAAATATATATATATATATATATATATATATATATATATATATATATATATATATATATATATGTATATATTTATATATATATATATATATATATATATATATATATATATATATATATATATATATATATATATATACATACAGGGTGACCATCCGTCCTCTTTATAGAGGACAAGCCACTCTCTTAGAGACCTGATCTTTTGTACTATATCTTTTTTACCAGATAAACTTTTTTGTCCTCTAATTTAGGTTCATTCTCTATTTTATTCTTTTTTTTTCTATAAAGTCAGTGTGTTCCTTTAGTGGGGATAACTGCAACACAAATTTTGATGGCATTAATCGTGCAGGTGGAATTAATGCATTTAAACTATTAAAAAGCGACGTAAGTTTTTCTAATATAGTTGGCGTCGATTACCCAACCCTCATTCTCAACAACTGTGCTAAACATGGTTCAGATTTATGGCCAGTTCATGTTGAGCTAATTGTTAGAAAATTGTATGACTACTTCTCGCAATTTACAGTTCGCGTTGAAAATTGTTGTTTCTAAAGGAGTTTGGCGAATACCTCGAAATGGATTATCAAACTATTTTTAGTTTTAATATATTTATAATATATTTAAAATATTTTTAAATATTTCCGGTTTTTTATTTTATGCAGGGCCGCTATTTCACCCTCCTCGCAGTATGTGCCCCACGCGATTTTTATTTAAACCGTCATTAAATTTAACTTGTTTCCTTATCTTTGGTTTATGCAGACGATCTGTGTTAAAATGCCAAAAGCTGGTTTTAGGCGATCGATTGACACGGATTGCTGTTTTCCCTTTTTATCAATTTTGAAGGATTTTCGTAGTTTACGAAGAACTTTGTATAGTCCTTCATAAGGTGACGTTAGGCCAATTTGTGTTCTATCCACACGAACAAATACAAACTCGCAATTATCTAAATTTTTGGGATATAACAAATTTGGAAGTGGTTGATTTGCGAGAATTATAACTGAGACTAAATTTTGCATCTGTGTACGAAGCTTTTGTATATAAAGTAGTCAGCCGATGGAGGGGGTTGAGTATTCGGGCTTGAAAATATATCGCCAGGTAGTCGGAGGCTTTGGCCGTAGACTAGGTCCACTGGGCTGCAGTTTAGATCTTCTTTGATGCATGCTCTAATGCTCAGCAAAATTATAGGCACCTCAGAGCTCCAATTTTTCTGTTATCCCGAGCTCTAAGTGAAGTTTTTAAGGTTTTATGGAAGCGCTCTACCATACCGTTTGCTTGCGGATGGATGGTAAGCTGTAGTCCGAATCTTGTGTAAACTTAGAATTTTTGTTAGCTCGGTGAAGAGTTTAGACTCAAATTGGCTGCCATGGTCCTCCGTTATTTCAAGGGGTACGCTAAACTTTGATATATATTGCTCGATAAATGTCTTAGCAACTGTTGCAGTGGTCATATCTGGAATGGGGTATGCCTCCGGCTAATGGGTAAACCTGTCAACGATGGTTAATAAGAACTGGTTACCTTCCGATGGTGGAAGCGGCCTGACTAAATCCATGTGTATATGCTGGAAGCGTGTTGCTGGAAGACTGAATTTGCCATGCTGTGATTTATTATGTTGAATAGTTTTTGCTTTCTGGCATGACAAACAGTTTGTTATCCAATTTTTTACATCAAGATTCAATTTTGGCCAAAAATAACGTGAAGCGACAAGTTTTCGCGACGGGCGAATTCCAGGATGTGTAATGACATGTAGTGAGCCGAAAACTATACGATATGAATACCAGTAGAAATTTTGCAATATAATGACCAGTGAAATTTACAAGTTCAAGTTTGTACTTGGTACTTTTTGGATGAGATTTATTGATCATAGTTTTAAGTTCATCGTCCGTATGCTGTAACTCTGATATTTTTTGCAGTTCAAGGATTTTACATATTGAGGCTGCCGAAAGACACAAATCTGGATCGAGAGATCGATTTTTATTTGTTTGATCTCTAATGAAAAGGCGGCGGTTTGTAAATTTCGATTATCTGCATTTAATAGTACTATATAAAGATATTTGTTTGGAATTAGTTCCGCATCTTAAAGTACCCCTAAACGTAGGAACTTTTTGTTGGAAAATTTACCCATAGTAGTCCAAGACTAATTTGTGCATCAAGTTGACAGCTTTTTTCACGTCAATTGTTGGAGTGAACGATATATAATTGTTTTATATTGATGTTCCGTTATTTTATGGTTTTTTGATTTTTCTCATAGGCGGCATAATAGTGATTGCAAGTAAATGTACCATTTTACATATGTACGGTTTTCTTTTTCAGTGTCAAATTAGGACATAATTTATAATAGTCGAAATGGGACATCCCGCCGCTTTTGACTCAATAGAGTCAATCTATTTACTGCAGTAGTGGTAAGATACCACGAAATGGTAAAATGAATGGTTGTGAGCCTTGATTTAAAATAAGAATCAAGTCGCCCATTTTGAAATTTAGTTTGCCACTTCTGAAATTTATTTAATGACGTGATATACTCTTTTGATTATGATCGGTATACCGATTCCTGAAGCCTTGATACATTGACTACATTTGTTGTCATAAGTTGTTGATATAGAGCTAGAGACTTAGAGGTGTTTGTTGCCCTCAAACTGTAACGATTTAGTTGAATTTTTATTTTATTTTAAAAAATCTCTCCCCTTTAATAAACTATCCAAGTTTTTA
Organism: Tipula confusa; assembly: GCA_963556175.1. Classification (NCBI taxonomy): domain Eukaryota; kingdom Metazoa; phylum Arthropoda; class Insecta; order Diptera; family Tipulidae; genus Tipula; species Tipula confusa. The sequence continues at coordinate 181,153,842 of OY744476.1, forward strand.
ATGAGCAAAACCGTTATGGCTCGAGAATTGTTAAATTTTTAATCTTAATTATTTTTAATTATTACTAAATTACTTTTTTTATTTATTTTCAGGTGAGAGTGAAATCGAAAATATATCTGGTAATACTTTGATTTTAACTTATATGCACTTAAATACTACATTAGTTTTGATTAAACGACATGTCATGAAAGCTTTTGAAGATTGATTTATAAAAAAAATTACGGCGTGACCATATCAAATCTTTATTTTATTTTATAAACATAATCAGTTTCTTATCATTATAGAACTAAAGTTAACAAATTTAGTTAACAAATTATATTATTTTTCGAAAAAGTTTGGCTTAAAAATCACCTAATGCTCTATTTGAGCATGGAAATATGTCGTATGTTAATTCCATACTTATCCTGCCAAATTATTTGGCTTTCCCCTTTTCCTCTTTCATTTACTGAGTTTTGTACAGGTAGATACTTAGCACTTGAATTGAGAAGTAATTGATTCAGTAACTCTCGTGAGATTTATCCTGGTACCATAAACATAAGGTTATATCCCTTATCTTGCAAAATTTTTTTTTTTGATCAGCCGATTTTGATTTAAGGCTTGTTAAAACTAAATAACGATCAATCAAATCAGCTGCATTAATCATGTTTTAGATATTAAAATGGCGTTTGTCACTATATAAATGTTATATTATAAAATAGGGATACGCAGTTTTACTAACAAATAGTTTTCGATCTTACCTTTCTGATAGACAGAAATTAAAAACTGCATAATTTGTGAATTTTGTGACATTAGAAAAATTAGGTATGAAGTGTCATATAACAGTCGTGGGTTCTTGTCTTATCTCACTATTGGTACACTACGTCAACTCGTTGAAGATGAAAACGATGAGAACCCTAAGGCAAGGTACATTATAAACTTTTAATGTCGACGACGTCCTAACTGGTGTTGACACCATCAAGGAAGTACAAAAATTCAATTCTCACCTATTAAGGTACTTCACAAGGAGAAAATAGAACAAGTTAATGGTCTAAAAACCAGCATGTACTATTAACTGAATATTCGGAGAAAAAACTCGCCAAATGGCACTATTGATCGGAAATGTCAAAAATCTTCGATCCGATACAATAGCTGGCTCCCTCAATTGCCGATGAACCAACCATTAATTGCCAACTCATGTATCATACAATATGTGAATTGGAGTTGGAATGGGGTATTCGTACCAGCCGATTTAGCTGAGAAATGGAATCAAGGGACCTAAACTATTAGTTTTTTAACCATACGCTTTCTTACAGTTAAACAAAGTTGAGGAGGAAACTGAGTTATCTTTGTCATCCGTCATTTAAAACAATGCGGAGCGTTATTGCTAAACCGGTTGGACAACAAATAGCTATAAGTCACTAGAAATAACCATCAATCTATACTTAAGCTATACCTTTTGATTATTTAATAAAACCAATGGTTTTTGTATTTGCGAATGTGGCCTAGTTCTTCTTTAAATGACAAACTAGTGAGAAATCGAAGCAATATTATTTTTGCTTCAGGAATAAAGAAGGATCAGAAGTATAAAGGAAGGACGAAGCGCCACCTTAAAAGATTTAAAAATAATAATATTTTCACTCTATTGAAGATACAACAAAACAGCCAGGATTTGAAGATGTATACAGATTTTACGTTGCGTCGAATTAACTTTCGTAATTATTCGTGTTTGGTTTGGCTTTTAAGTAGTACTGATCTAAAGTAACTAAAGAAGCGGGTACGTTCTTTCTACGCGCAATTTGCGCAATAAAATCGACGAATTTGGATCTGGAATAATTAGGGAATTTTTTACTTTTACAAAAACTAAACGTATAGCCGCATATTGTATGCCAAAACTGCCACCATAAAGATAATTAAAGGAAAAGCCTTCTTCCAATTCAAGATTAAGAAAGGAAAATCAGTAGTTTCTATCAGTAGATCATTATAACGAAAAACAGATATAAGTAAAATAAGTCTATGTTTAGAGCTCCATTGGGAATAGGTACTTTGTATTGAAGTATAAATTTAACACTTTCTTTTATTAAAAAGCTCTCTGAAATGGAACCATTGACCTTTTTTTATGTTTCTCTTAGTTGGACCAATTGGCTCAGATACTTAACCGATTGCAATTTTAAGTTTTGTTAAGTTGATTAATTCTTAGCTCAATGAAATGCCTGCATCTTTAATAAAATTTAAGTCTTCATCCTTTTTTACGTAGCAATATCGCTTTGGCACGACTTTAGGCAAAGAAGATTGTAATTCTAAGAAGGAACAAGTATGTCATTCTAGTCAAAATAAGGTTCAGGAAGCTGATATTAAGTGGTTTCTTCGATTCATCCTCATTTAATCCATACCATATAACATATGATCAAGGATACCCTTCAACCCCATTAGAGAAGAAAAATGAACAGTAAATAATTACGGAAAAATAATTTTACCGGTAACAAATTTATGTAGCTATAAGTTAAAATCATTGTTAACTTTAGCACAGTTATGACGAGAAACTACATTTAACATTTCAAAAAATAATAAAATCATTTCGCAGTTTGTTGGTACTGTCGGACCACCACATCTCTGTTTCATGCATAGTGGCACAATGCGAGTGTGTATATTGGTGTTGTTGCCTAAAGTCACTTTATATATTTAAATTAGGCTCATCGAAAGTCCTAGATACCTAAAAACACAATTTAAACTTTTTAAAATGTATAAGTTTATCAAAAGTACACTTTTCAACGGTATTAGTACTCTTTTTGATTTATTTTACTCTTTTATACTCTTTTTAACTTTGGACCTGCTATTTTGTTGTAAATCAATATAATGTCTGGTTTTTGCCGCTTATTTTGCGGTAAAGTTTGTTTTCTTGAGAGTAAATATCAAATTATATAATGATACAAAATCCAAATGTCATAATAATGAACTACAATAGCTCATTACCTAGATCGAAAGCAATTTTATTAAAATTGTCCTCTCTGACTTAAATCGAGTAACTACCGTTTTGGTTATTTCCGAGGAATGATCTAACAATTCAAAAAATTGATCCAACAAATCGGTTTTTCCATTACTATCCAACGTTTGCAAAAACGTGGAAATATACCTTTACAGTGGTATTTAAGAAGCTTAGAGTCCTTCTTGGTATTCTTTTGATTGGTATTACATGATCATTGCTATTATATCGGTAACGTGAAGAAAATATAGAATTTCTGGATTTTGAATAATTTATTTTTAATTTTTTAGTAAGAGCTTCACACATCGTACAATTCCAAGTTCAGTAGGTGTGGGTTTGAATATCTCAAGGAGCAAATAAAATTAATATTACTATTATATGAGTACTTTGGAAACCATTCACTAACGACACCTGCTAAAAATTTGTATGGCTTTGTAATGCAGATCAAAACTAAATTGTTGTGACATTGGTGTTTGAATCCAGTAAATTGCAATCCAAACGCTGTACTTCTAATCTTTGTATCAACTGCTTGGTTGGTTCCTAATTGCACCCAGTAATGGAAACGTTTAATGGAAAACTACTCAAGAAGAACACTAGGAAATTACTATGTGAACCGTATATAAAACAAGCATGCACGAATTTAAGAAATGGTTGTCACTTGGTTTTCTGCAAAAATTTAATTTTTGTTAGTGTGTTCCAGGAGAAGCTACGAAAATCTGAATTTTTTAAAAAATACCAACATTTTATTAGCATTATGGAAACCAACCTGTGTTTTGTTACCGGACAGGGACAGTTGGAGGACAGGGGAGTCATCCTTTGAAAGAGGGTCCATAGTATGATACACATACGGTTCAAAAACAGAAGATGGAGCAAGAGTAGGAATATTCGGGGTTGGAAATGCCTTCCAAGTCTTTGGGATCCAATGCTACTATTTTCCAAGCAGACATGCACGCCATAGAACTTTATCCCCGTTAGGCAAAGAAAAAAAGCGTAAATAGCACTAAGTTATTTACTGTATCGGACAGTCACGCGGCATTAAAAGCTCTTAGGGCCCACACTATTGAATCAAAACTAGTGTGGGATTAAACACAGTTAAACAATTGGCGACAAATAATAAGGTAACACTTGTCTGGATGCCAGGACATACTGGAATCGAAATAAATGAGGCTGCTGATGGCCTTGCTCGGGCGGATTCTGGATCTCCATTTACTGGGTCAGAGCCCTTCTGCGGTGTGACTAAGGCATATACCTTAGAACAGCGACGAAATGCTGGGAGAACATTGAAAGATCCTCTTTTAGGCGCAGAATACCAGGACTAAGACAGGTGAATCGATTTATTTCACTTTCGTCAAACCAAGTTAAAGAACTCCTCTCAAGAACTCCTGCGAAACCTTAGTTGAGGCTACCAAAAGGCTCCCTTACAAGCGATGTTCCCCTAAGATATCATCTTTAGAATATGGGTCTAAGTGCGTTAGATGCTTCTCATTTCTGTAATATGGAAGTGGAATCAGCGGAACATTCTGTACCAATGCTCAGCAATTTTTCGTCAACGACTGCAACATTTAGGTGGAAGAATAATAAGCTCAGACCAAATGATTCATGTACCGTCCAGAGATATCGTCGGGTTTATCAAGAGGCTGAATTTTGACTGGATGGTTGATTAATAAGGATTTAAGCACAAAACAACGCGGTGCTAGTGGCTAAAACACCTACATGGCCCAAAAATAATCACCGTCCTGATGATATAAATGCTAATTGAGAGATGTTTCAAACGTGCTAGTTCTTACCAGCGGTAACTTAATAGAAAAGTCGCTATAAGCGATTTTTTAATTTTAAAAAGCGTGAATGCTGGGTGATTGAATGTTTCTATTCGGTGATAGAAACTTCCGTGTTAACATTAACACAGTACATAACATTTGAAAATGATTTTACCCTGATTTATTAAACATCTAACAAGTGTCAAAAGCTATGTATATGAAAATTATCAAATATAAGCTGCAAGCATGTATATTATTGGGGACACTTATTATGAGGAATATTACATGGCCAACTAGAGACTTAAAATAAACTATTTTTTCCACAATTTTTTGCCCATATAATCCTTTAAACGATGATTGTCTCCAATTGCGGACATTCTATAACTCTTATGCTTCGTACCTCTAACCATTTTCGAGAAAACAGTAGAGATGCACATTTTATCAGAATCACCCCGTACAACTGTTTTGGTAATATAATGGGATGGGATGGTTAGTTATTTTTTTATAAGCAACATATGAAGAAAACACAAAATAACCATTCAAAACGAAAATAAAGAAGTTAGTCGCGAAAGAAATCCTCTAACGTATTCGAAAAAGGAAAAAAAAAATTTGAGAGTTTTTGATCGATTAAATTTATTTGAGGGCTCACCATACTTTGTTCTAATTTTTTTTTGTTATCAAATTAATTATGATTAAAAATAAATTTGAGAATGCATTTTAAATTATTTTAATTATGTTACTCATAATTCTCTTGTGTATTATAAATAGACCAGTTTTCACAACTTGCGCACATTTTTCTTATATACTCTCGTACCAACATAATGCGCCGAGTACATTAAATTAAATGTATTGAACATCTTGAAAATTATTTTAAATTATTTTAACACGATACTTTTATGTCTATATCGTAATAATGTATTTTTAATTTATATAAATAAAATAATTAGCATAATGTATGTTATTTTTACCATTAAAGCATTTTATTAGTTGCACATACAACAGTGTGCTTCAAGCGTACCAATAAATTATAATTGCGCTAAACTGATTATCCGCTGTGTACACTATAAATATATTATGTACTCGTATATATAGTATGGTCGTGTATTCGTATATACTTAAACTAAAAAAAATTAATTTTTTTTTATTATATTATTGAAAAACTGGATAAATATATATATATATATAAATTGTTTATAATAAATTGATTAAACATTAATTTTTAGTGACACGTAATGGGTTGTGTGGATTGAAAATTATAGAGAGCCGGTTAAATGTTTTTTACTTATGTGTTGTAGATTATGAAATGAGATAAAATTTAATTTATAATTTATAATCTATAATATAGAGAAAATTTTCTTCGGGTCATATAAATTACAAAGTATCGTATTTATTATTATTATAAGTGATCTTGTCGCTAAAAAAAGCATCGGATTAATTTATATTCTATAATCAAAATAACTTAAAACAAATTTTAAATATAATATAGCAAGCCATATGGTGACACTACCTTAAGCGAATGGTCGTTATGGCATAATTTGAAATCAATGGAAATCTATTTATTATGTGGGATAAGAGTGAGTAACAAGTTTATTTTCAAAAAAAAAAATAATTTAAAAAACCAACAATAATAAAATAATAATGACAAATGCCAATAGGTCATGAATTCTGATTTCACCAAAAAAAAAAATTGAATTTGACAAATTTATTATATAGAAGCACAAGCGGTTACCCATAGGAATATTTGTCATATAACGGTTAATTCAATTGTTTTGTAACGTTTAACCAATTTTTTAAAAATCTAACTTGTATTAATTTTAAAATTTTTGTAAAATTAATTGTATATAAATTAGATTTTCGGCGATTATTCTAGCAAGAATTATTCTAGCAAGACCTGCTGCATACTCATATATACTCTAGATTTGTCGGTGAATCATCAAAAACCTCAGATATTTAAAACCTCAGACTACCTCTGGTGTTAGTGTTGACAGTGTCACTATGTATTTTTGGGGAACCGCTCAGAACTGGATATTTTAAAATAGAATTTGAAAAAACTAGATAAGGTACAAAACTGGATATTTCAAAACAGGTTATTTTGATTTGTGATTTAAACTTAAAATGATTTTTTCGGAAAGTTCTGGAATATGGCCAATTAGAGAGGAACTCGGCGATTTCTTAACCGATTTTGATGAAATTCGATTTGTAAGATGAAAATGGGATTTTAAAATGATTTTTTGGGAAAGTTCTGAAATATGGCCAGTAAGGAAGGAACTTGGCGAGTTCTTAACCGATTACTTTTACTTTCCTAAAAAATCATTTTAAGTTTAAATCACATGTCGAAATATCCTGTTTTGAAATATACAGTTTTGTACCATATCTCGTTTTGTATCTTATCTCGTTTTAAAATATCCAGTTTTGAGTTATCCTGTTTCGTCAAATCCAATTGTAAAATATTCAGTTTCGACCGGTAACCATATTTTTGTTGTTTGGTCATCTCTGGTTTGGTTCTAAAGTGGTTTCCGCCACCCTGAACCAGTTGTGGTCGTTTGCTTCTAGAAAGGCTGTAACCGAAACTCAAATTATGTAGCAGAAACTCGGTCGCTATGGTGTGTTCGTTGGTCTACATGCGCATTTCGGTTTGCTTGTGAGTTGTTTTAATCGTGTCTTGTTCCGTTTTCTTGCTGGTGTTCCTAGGCCTGCTGTACGTTTTATCGGTTTGCCCTGCCAATAATGAAACAAGTTCATTATGGAACTTAATCGAGGTATACCTATTTTTTTAAAACATCAATATCGGCAATTTTATAAACATGCTATATTTTCTAAAAAGTAAAAGCCAGCAAGTGAAGTCACGCGAATGCAGCATTTATTTTTGAGTATTTAATTATTGTTTGGGCACTCGGTATTAAGAAACGTTTGGCGTCTGTTTTCTAAGAAAAATTCGCACACCAAGTGCGGGATTGTAAACCAGTGAATACTGCTAGTGGATAATTGTTTTTTTATAATTAATTTTTAATTTAATTTATTTATTTTTTGATTATAAATAAACATTTTTTTCAATTTTATGTTTAAACAAAATAAAAAAATAATAAAATTAATAATTATTTAATTATTATCAGTTTACATTCAAATTTATTAAAATATTTTTTTTTTTATAAAATTTCAATTCCACGAAATAAAAAACACAAACATATATAAAATAAATAAATACATGATTATTAAAATTATAATTAAATAAAATTAAAATTGTTAATGCAATTGTTTGTCTGTGTATGTATTTAGTACATATAATACAAAACTAAAAAAAAAAAAATTGGCCAATGCAGCTCGTACTCCATTTTGGTGGTGCGAGATTCGGTGCAGTCATTTGATTAAATTTTTGTTGTTATTTAAATTAATTATATTCAATTGCGCATAGAAGTCCACTGGGTATTTTAATTATTATTAATATTTGTTTTTTTATTTTAATTTGAGTTTATTAATTATTGATACAGTGACGTAAATACCAATTGCTATAGATTCATAATCGAAAAATTATTGCAACTGCGACTATACTTACTTAACAATCACAATTTAATTAACGAAAAAATATAATTAAATATGGTAATTTAATGAAAAAGCAATAAAAATATGCAATTAAAATTACTAAAAATAAATCAGCAGGCCAAATCTTATTCCACACCAATATAGGGAGGATAGAGCTCAAGTAGAATGGGTTTCATTTTCCTTAAGAAAAAGTTTGATGTCGTCTCAAGTTTTAAAGTTTAACTTAGACTTTTAAGATGTCAATCTTTTGTCAATCGATTATAACAACATGCTTTGCAAAATTTCCCTGAACATGGTATTGCAAATTTCTGTTTCGGTTTACTAATATTTGAAAATTCGTACTTCACGCAATTTAACAATTTGTCCAATGCACACCATACTTGATTACATCGTACTTTGACTGAATTACCAAATTTGTCATTGCTTTAGTTTTCTATAAGGGCTTCTTCGTTCATATATATATATATATATATATATATATATATATATATATATATATATATATATATATATATATATATATATATATATATATATATATATATATATATGTATATATATATATATATATATATATATATATATATATATATATATATATATATATATATATATCATTTACATAATCCGTACTAGGTTATAGGGACTCTTTTTGAACCCCGTTAATCCCTTAAGCTCCCTTAACCAATGGTTTTCAATGGTTTTTGTTGATCAAAAATACTAAGGTTTTCATAACATGCAACTGTAGTATGCCAATACTCGTTCTGTACCTTCTAAGTTTTAGGCAAGATCTAAACTCATGTTTTTGAATTACTAGCGTTGAAATCTAAGATAACAATTCCTTTTTTGGTGGGTATGCTTTGATTGGCTTTGATTGATCTAATAAGTAGAGCACGAATCGATGAAAAAAATGGAAACAAGCTCTTCCTCGTATTAAAAAATTTTGCGCAACAGTATGTGTTGTTACCTATACTAATGAAAGTTTCAGAAATCGTTATTACTATCTATTCTATTGACAGCATTTCAAACAAAATTGTATCTAACCATCGTTAATGGACCACCAGAAAACTTCACAAAATTTTAGACTGCTCTATTATTCAATCTTGTTTCATTTAATTTGTTGTTTGGTCTTGTGTTGCTATATATTAGTAGTCACACTTCAAATTGATGCGGCATATCTTGCAAGACATGTGGCTATTGTATGAACGGCTCTGATCGTAAAGACTTAATGAAGTATATTTAAGCTGTTTTGTTCCCATAATTCTGAATCCTTTATCTTACTTTGCTCTCTTTTATTCTACAGTCAATTGTCCAATAAAATGCTGGGTTAATAAGTCAACTTTTATATGAACTGTTTTTGACTCATGTTGAAAACAAGAGCTGCTTGTAATACATTATTGAAACATCGTTGGAATGGCAACAAATTATGGTTCTAAAACTTTTTTCTTACCAACTGTTTGTGTTTATCCGAAAAAGAACTGTACTGTGTAGCGGAGTCTCATCATGGTGTGCAGCCTGTGGTCTTTGCGTGTTTTAAATTATACCATTCTAATTTTTAACATCAGCTTTATTCTTTTGACATTAGTTCCGATTTCCTGTATCTTTACTGTTTACTACTCTTGCACCTGGCATTTTCTACTTTGTCATGGCAAACGCCAAATTTAATACCATCTGCACTTTATATTGCTCCAGCAAGTCTGTACTGGCATGAACGATGGTTCGGCCCATGGACTCTGCACTCCAACAGGGGTCATAGTTTTGCCATCGTCATCACCGATCGGAATCAGATGATGAAAATTCCCATTTGCAACCCACTTCTGTTGGGTTTCGAACCCGGTACCTCCCGACCCAAGTACCGCACCTTTAACCATTGCGCCATTTACTCGGTCTTAAAATATTTTCAATGAGCTTTTTTTCACCAAGAGAATAATGTAGTTATCTTATAATAATTTTGTTAGTTTTTAAATATGTCCATAAAGTTTCTAGACATAATACAAGCGTTTCAGCTTTGCAAGGTTCTTAAAGCTTTTAAACCGACCTCACAAATTCTTAATTTATATTGTTATTTTTTATAACCGTTATTATTATTATTATTGGATTAAAAATTACTAAGTGTAACGTTTGTTAATTTGAAAGCTTCCAATCCAACTTGTGAAATTGTTTTATTAAAGGGGTGGTTAATTAAAAATAAAAAAATAAATGCCTTAGGCATTTATAAAGCCAATAATTTCACAATAATTTGTAAACTAACAAACGATAATATCATAAAAGAATTAAATTTATGGTTTCTAAAATAATTTAAATGAGCTTTTAGTCACTAAATATTATTTGAGCCTTACATTTATGTAAAAAAAAAAAAAACGATTTGTATTTTTCAACATTTATATATCTTTTATAATAGTGAAATTATTGAAATTTTTTGTAAAGAGCTTTTAAAGTGATAATTTATTTTTTAAAAAGGCTTAGAAAGACCAATATAAGTTTTGAAAGCTTTGATTAAAAAATATTTGGTCAAAATAGTCAAGGTTACAAATTTTTACAAATTGAAAAAGCTTTTGTTCCAATTTGTTAGTACATATTTTGAGAGCTTTTGGTAAGAGAATTGGAAAATGAATCTGATCGTTGTACAAAAACTTTTCATTCAAAATTATAACAAAAACTTTTATAGAAAATGAGAAGTATTTTTGCTTGCGTTCTTGATGAGATCGATCTGAATACGAGATTTTCATCAGATAATAAGATTACCAGAGTTGAATACCAGATGTTCATCAGAGAATACTTATGGAAAGGCATTGCAATCGAGAGAGGATTTCGATGTTCTTCCAATCGGTCAGTGTGAATTGGAAAATTTTAATGTTAAAGTGGTCAGTTGTTGGTAAATCAGCTGTAAACAAGTATAGGTATGCTGCAGGTCTTAATAAACTGCCTTATAATACTCCTGTTTTTTATCGATAAAAAATATCCATAAGTCAGTGTTAGCTAAGTATCTTTCAAGTATTGTATGACATTTTTAAGGTTGAAGAGTTTTAATTTTGTAATTAAATCGCTCATGCCATACTATGTAGCTTACGAAATATGGATCTACCTTCTCTATACTGTTACGTGTTATTCCTTAGTCCCGAATGGGTGGGCTAGTATAATCCGCCATCAGATAATAATATTGGTTTTATTTTTTGTAATACCATTTTTCTAAAAAGCTTCGAATGTGTCAGCAGTAAACTTCTTGGCATTTAGAGGCGAGTTTGAGTTTCATCTTTTCCTGGCATTAGGATTATGATAGTTTGAAAATTTTCCATTTTTGGAGGACATACCCAAACCTCATAATCGCGTTAAATATATAATTTATGTATTTTACGCATTTATCTGGTAATTCGTTAATCACTTTTCCAATAATAAAATCATTTCCTTTTTATCTTCCTTTTTACTCAATTTTGATAAAATTTTTGACTTTTTTTTTTAGAAAAGCATGTGCCTTTTGGCAAATATATGTAGGCTAAAATGTAAAATGTGCAAATGATAAATAATCTAGATTTTTTGTTCATTGCTTTGTACGTTTACTTTTATTTAGGCTTAGTCAATTCTGCACAAGTTAAGCTTTGTAATCACTCTCTGTTCAAAATGTTGAATCGAGAAAATAATCGACAAGTTGCTGTTTTTTAAACACATGCTACGGTGTGCAATAATCATCCGATATTACAAATTTTCTACAATTTTCTTCCAAGAAAGTATTTGTAGCTTAGATGTGTAGCTTTTATGGTATTTCTGGAGTAAAAAGGTTTTAAATTTCGTTTCTTTAAATTGCAGCACCTCAGTGAGCTTTACCAGCTGCATGTTTGATGAAGGAGTATTTGGTAATATTGTCAAGTGTGACTTCAATGGTGTCTGTTTTCCTATGAAATTTCAATTTTATATTATTGGTTTAAGCCTCTTGATTATAGTAATTTTTAAATAATTTTTAAATGACGGGGAGTATTGAAATTTGGCAATACGATTTTTTGACGAGCAATTTTACTGGACCTTTAACCTTGTTGGTATATGGCGCCAGTGACATCGACTATTTTAGTTTTTTGTATGGCTTGCGAGGTTCTGTTTCCTACAAAGGTCTTTCACCTACGAGGATGGGAGGGATGCTAATCAATACAAAACTATTTTATAAACTATTCTGGCTGCAATTGATTCAAGTGGAAGTGTGGTTGCTGTTTTGATGGACTCGCTTAGTTTTATTAACATAATACTAACCAATATAAAAAATCGATGTAATGCAGACTTATTTGATGGGATCTACTTTCGTTTTTACCGCTATAAGTTTGGCTAAACAACTTCCAACAGTGTAGAAAACTAGTAAACAAGCAATAGTGGCGTATTCCAGTTCACCGATGTCGCAAAATGCATCAATACCTGTTGAAATGATCGCTTAATCTAACATCAGCCATCTGAGAATCTTCTTTTATTCGATTCCTCATTTCCTCTAAGTCATCCGACGATTTATCATCCCATTTCATATTTGAGAGTTACAAATATATTACTTGAATTTTGAACCTAATCGTGGTCTAATCACCCCAGTGGATCAAAAATGTTGACAAAATGCGGATCATTTGGTAGTCAATGTAACCTTTTGTAAAGTTACAGAGAACTAAACCTTATCATCATATGGGTCCCAATAAATTCCCAAAATCTTAAGACAAGCTCTTCTGTGTAGCTTGAAGTTCTGAAGCAGTTGTTTCGAGTAACGCTCTTGAATTGAAGCTCCATTTGCAAAGTCTCTTGCGTAGTTTCTTTGATTGCATTTTCTACCCTGCTCATACCGATCTCATCAATCATTGTTGTTGCCAAAAATTGTGCGGATGCGGTTCCATATGTAACCGTTCTCAATTGAAAATTTCTTTTTGGCTTGTCAAGACTATCTTGCTATATAATGCGCTACATTGGTGGATGTGGTTCGTTAACCTAGATCTGGAAGTACATTTCCTCAATAACCACGCTTATCACAACCGCCTGCTCTCTGAATCTTATAGCATAATCTCAAAAATACTCGATTTAATGTTTAGTGCTACTATTAATGTATCATTGTCTGAAACTTTATTAGTGGTCTTTGCCGAAACATCGATCACTCGCAGTATTCGGTCGTACTTTCTTTCTTGAAGATTCCGGAATGGGGTAAGAACAAACCATTATGTTGCAGTACGTCTTCTCTCTTGATTTCTGTAATATGATCTAATTTGGAATATTTATTCATAAAAGATACACTTATCACCGTTAGGTAAAACCACCCAGATTTTTAATTTCCCAGATTGCTTTCAAGTATGTTTGTTTGTTTTTGAACCCTGCAATCTTTTCAGGGGCCGAAGCTATCCCAACTCTTTCGCGGTTAATTTTTAACGTCTTACCTTACGCCGTTACCAGGCAAAAAGAGGACGCATGAATACAAGTTCGATTTTAAATCCGTCTGCACATTGCATTGATCCAGTCAGCCTTTACTGACATGGACGATGGGGTTGGCACTCCAACAGGGATGGATTCTGCACTCTAACAGGGGGTCATAGTTGTGTTCTTCTTCATCACCGATCGTAATTAGGTGATGAAAAATCCCTTTTACAGCCCTCTCCCGTTGGGATTCGAACCTGGTACTTCCCGTCCCAAACACCGCAGCTTTAACCACTGCGCCAATTGATCGGTTGCTTTCAAGTATTTATTGATATTGCTGAAAGAAATGATAGAGACACAGAGTAACACTCTGCACAACCTTTGAGCTCCAAAATAATCTTAGATTCTAATTAATGCCGTCGGTGACATTCACTGAACCAAGATGTTTGACGTTTGCAACACGGTTCCGTCTGGCTTGTTTTCACTCGTTACGTTCTCCTTGCATTATGATGCTTTCTAGTGATATTATGATGACTTCTACTAAATGTGCGGCTGCTCTTCATAAACCTACACTGGTAAATAAAGTGTGTATCCGAAAGGCAATTTAAAACATTGATGAGGGTCTTTAATGAAACAAATTAGCGGTTTAAGTAGCTGTTCCAAGAATTGCTTGCATGCACTGATGAATATACGATGTTCTGGTGATTTACACATGTCGCACATGTAATTGTGTTGAGAGAATATAGACTCTGGCAGATTCCACTGGTTTGGTTTGTGTATATTGGTGTAACTGGTAGTTTGCCTATCGACTTCATTGCCTCTAGAGCATTCGAGGTTTTGTTCAGGAATGCAATAAATTCATCAAAGCTGAAAAATTATTTTACTATATAGTATATTGTGACCATAGTTCCGTGTTTCAACATATAAATATAAGCCAATATTCAAGCAATTTTGCTTTAGAGCCGCACTGAATAAATAAATGTTTTTTTTGGTAGTTTTATTCATCTCCCGAACACTGTCTAGGTATATGACCTTGATATAATATCAAACTTCTAACGAATGGCGAAAGCAGTGGTTGAGTTTCCCCAGAATCTATATTGAGCCTTAGCCTCGTGGGAGTCTGGACTAGGCAACCAGGTGTAACAACTCCGGGAGTTTAATATCTATACTCGATTAAAAAAATCATCTTACTGACAGGTAAAAATCCAGCTGCCTCTTATATGAGACTTCTTGAAACTTTTGGTCCACGAGTGATATTTTATTTTTACTTATCAACCTCGGTGATCTGGTAAGGACATCACTTAACTGCCACCTAGAAAAATGCGCGAAAGAAGATTTGAAACTTCTACGGAAAATCAACCTATTAAAATTATGAAATGAAAATGGTATATTTAAGGATGGGTCAAAATTGCCACAAAAAGTTACTCAACACAATCTGACCTACTTCACATCGAACCATTTACGATAATATGCTTCAATATTCCAATTAAATCACAAAGATGTTATAAATTGTTTACACCCAATTAATTAAGACCAATTGCAGAGACAGAAAATAAAAAATCATATCAAGATGTCTATCTAACCATATATGACTAAACGAAACAATAAAGAAATCTTCCATATGTGAGTGGGTGCCATATATATACAAATCAAAAGAAATTATGATATGAAAACAAAAGAATATACATTTTTTTATATAAGATGGGAAAGAAAGATCAAAATGAAATGATCGCATATATAATATGTACAATAATAAACAACCCACACACACGTGCGCTTATACAAAACTTGCGTCTTGTAAGATTAATTTAATTATAATTTTTTCGTTATGATCTCATGTCTCGATTTCTTATGAAATTATTACTTTTTCATTACTATTCTTATTGTTATATTATATTATTATATATATTTAATGTCTTCATTATACTCATTATATTATTTGTTATTATTGTTGTTATGATTTTTAATTTATGATATGATTAATTGATTGAAATTATATGATTGTGACATGACAATTGAATGGATTTCGTTTATGCAATGGTGCGGTATACCTCCTGTGCTCGATGTGTACCATGGAGCAAAAATAAAATGGAGATCAGCCAGTTAAGACGCCAACACTATATACATGGTTAAATAACTTAAATAACGATCACTAATATTTTGCTAATGGAATCACCCAAGGAACAGCTATAAGTGGGAAAAAATATTTTAAATTTATAAACACCGCGTCATGATCTTGATGATCTTATAATGAAACACCAAAAGTGTGAGTAAATTTATAAGTTTATAGAATAAATATTCTATTAAGCAAAAACGATCGTATATAATTAATAAACAGGTTCTATATAATTTAATTTTATGGATTAGGATACAATAATTTAATTTTAACCGTAAGATCGTGGCATGCAAACATCGAATTAACGAGTAAATGAACTTATGATTTTTGTATTCGTTGCTACAGTGTTTCGCTCTTTCGTTAACAAAATCTATATCGGTCTTTATTCATTATAATATTAAAATACAATTAAATATATATATATATATATATATATATATATATATATATATATATATATATATATATATATATATATATATATATATATAATTGTATTTTAATTGTATTATCCGAACCAGGTCCGACCCGATCTAATGACTTTTTTAGCTCGATAATTTTTTATTTCCTAAATAAGCATTTGGGGAAACAGATTTTTTAACTAAAATAGTTTACCTAAACACAATTTGCTTAAAAACAATTGATCTAAACCATTTACCAATTGCAGTTTTTGTAAATAATCATTTTTAGAGGAATGTTCCGGATATAAATTTGCGATGTTTGCGCATTTCCCAAAGTTTTTCCTATAGTTGGTGTAAAATGATAATATTCGTAGAAAATTGTATCAGATTTAGATACAACCCTGATACATATTTACATACTAATGTTCACCGGAAGCATTTTAACACTTACAAAAAAATCTCAGCATGGGACTTGCGAGGCAACGTTTTAGGTACATTTTGCCATTCTTTGGAGCCTGAACCCAGTTGTTTCTTAAAAAATGTGTAACCAGTTTTACTTAAATTTTTGGCTTTGAAGCACAATGCCAGGTGACAATTTGTAATGCCTTGTTTAATCATGCTTGATAAAACGTACATCAATACTGTATACTCAAACTGCAAGCGGGGAATACGTTGAATGATTAAATATCCTCTTTTGCCTAGAAAATAGTTGTTGATTAGTAAACCATTCTAAAACAGTTTTAAAAAATTTAAAGTTCTAAATTTAAAATTAAAATTTTCGAATAACCAACACACAAAGAGAGACATCTAAAATCAATTGTTGAAGTGTCAAGATAGACTCGTGATTGATGTCTAAGTATTTTAGACATCAAGAATGGATCGTAAACCCATGTTACCATCCTTCCAAGTGGTTCCTTATTGGCAAACTAATATTGTTGAAGTTGTTCCAATCTTTATTAGGACAATTGGCATTAATAGTGTTTCCTTTTTGATCTTAGAAATCCACCAACGAAATTGTTTCAAAATATAAAAAAATTGTTTATTGGCTTTTTTTCTCCAGCAGTAAAGCAAAAACTACTGGAATTGATTTATTACTTTGTATACAATGCACTGTATACACTTTTCCAAAAAATGTAGGGTATATTTTAAACGTCCCATCAGCGTACCATTCCTTTGACTATGTGCAAGTTTTACTAAATTGCATACTGTAGAAAATATTAACATGCAACATTTTATACCAATTCTACTATCAAATAGAAACAATTTTTCTTCTCTGGCTATCGTTTGTAAATTTTCAATAACCAGTTCTTTAATTGTCCTGTCCTCGGCGTAACATTTAAGGAAAGCTCTCGTATTTTTAACACTAGATTGCCATTATCAGCGCTTAACTGAGCGGCTTCTGCTCCATAGGAGTACTCTACGATGTTTTTTTAACAACTCCATGTTCTGTTTTGCACTTCTAACGAAAGTAGGCCCACCGGTTTCGTTATATTCATCTGACATAATGTCAGAGGATGAATGTAGTTCTTCTACTTCATGTCGATACCATTAAACTTCGTAAATCTGAAATTGTTTCAGCTTTTTCTTGGTTTTTTAACATCTTTAGTTGACGAAAATTGGACCATAAAACTACCGCTATCCTGTTAAGATTATGAATTTTAAATTTAACTGCCAAAATGCCACTATAGCGTTATTTGGCAATTTTCTTAGATCATGGGTGTCCGAAAGCAAAATAATGTAATGATTCGCCAAAGTGTACTAGTGGTAAAGTTGGATAGAATCCATCCTAGTTTAGAAAAAACTAATAATAATAATTTTAAGGGTTCATGTGGTTCTACTTGACACATCCTTATTTCCTCTCGATGTTCGGTAAGAATAGATACTATATCGTCATAGTTGTCGTTAAATGATTCAAGCATATCGAGTCAGATATTCCAGCGAGTTTCGTATGCTTAGGGTACAGTGGTTTTTAATTGACGAGTGCGACCAGAATGCTTGAGATATGCCACGACGTCTTTAATTTCCTTTATTATAGTTTTAATAAAATTTAAATTATCCTCTAAATAACGGTCGTTGAAAGTATTTCGCAATATAGTGTAGCTACAATTTAATCGGATCAACTGTTGCAATGCACAAACAATTTGTTCCCTGGTCAGTCACAAATATTAATTTGGAAAGAACATCTGCCTTTAACCCTAATTTGATAAAGTTGCGATTTAGTTCGATTCTAATATTAGTTCCGGTTTTTTCACCTTCGGGAATATATATATATATATATATATATATATATATATATATATATATATATATATATATATATATATATATATATATATATAAATATATATATATATATATATATATATATATATATATATATATATATATATATATATATATATATATATTTATATATATATATTTATATATATATATATATATATATATATATATATATAAATATATATATATATATATATATATATATATATATATATATATATATATATATATATATATATTTATATATATACATAAATATATATATATATATATATATATATATATATATATATATATATATATATATATATATATATATATATATATATATATATATATATATATATATATATATATATATATATATATATATATATATATATATATATATATATATATATATATATATATATATTTATGTATATATATAAATATATATATATATATATATATATATATATATATATATATATATATATATATATATATATATATATATATATATATATATATATATATATATATATATATATATATATATATATATATATATATATATATATATATATATATATATATATATATATATATATATATATATATATATATATATATATATATATATATGTATATATATATATATATATATATATATATATATATATATATATATATATATATATATTTATATATATATATATATATATATATATATATATATATATATATATATATATATATATATATTTATTGCTCATTTCGTGCAATAAAACGATAAGTCAAAACATAATTTCTCAGAATGCATAAGCTTTGAATTTTATAATTCCTAATGTGGTTCATTTAATTTTTTTTCTTTGAAGTGGAATAGCATTGGCATAAGGACCTGTAGAAAAAATGCCATAACGCGATAAGTATAGTAATTATTGTTATCTTGCACTTAATATCACTTAAGTGGATTTACCAAAATTAATCTTTTATTAGTCGTTATTACCGTTTTATTAACCATATAAATTTTCAGCTAATTTGCTTTAGTTTTCACCATCTTATATTATATTTAAAAAAAAAAAAAAAACTTAACTGCATTTCTTGATGATTTTCAAAAAATAACTTATCTCACATTTTTTAGTTGAAAAGTGAAAGTAAAACCATAAAAACAAATTTATTGGACAATAAGTGTTTTTAGCCAAGTTTCAATTTCATAATACATTTTGTATAGTGTTGCACTTAAGTTATTTTTCCGCAAAAAACTATACTGCCATGATAATAAAAAAAAAACAATTTAGCTACATTTTTCGAACAACGATTGATGCTAATCGATAATAGTGTATCATTTAAATTAAATAAAAAAAAAAAATAAATAAATAATCCAAGAACGCGTAGTTACGAAAAATGTTTTTCATTCTAACCGAAGTTAAATCCCAATCTAAGCAAAAAAAGACGTAACTACTCTATATTTAAGCAAAACACCTTATCTACTTTGTAGATGAGTCGATTTATTTAGAATTGGTTAATAATAAAAATTATTTTATTTTATTAATGTAACTATAAACCATATTTTTTTAGATAGCGCTCAAGTTCAATATTCATTAGAACAAGATCTAGTTGTGTTAATGGAATGTGAGTAAACTTGCTAACTTTCGTTTCAAGTTCTTTTAATAGTGAATCAGATGTATTATTGATAGCATGACAAGTCAAATCGATACTTCAAAATCTATATTTGTTTCGAATACAAGAAATTGAATATATATAATACGACTTCACAACCAGCTCAAAAAAGTATTAAGGCCAACTGTATGCCACCGGAAGCTTCCCGCTTTAGTTGAAAAAATAAAGTTTCTTTTAAACAAATTTTGCGACATATTCTGAAAAACGTCAAATGGAAGCGATACCCGGCAATAAATATTCGAACGTTTAGACAAAAAGCGTTTGTCGAACGTTTGTACTTTTAGCAAATTATAAATTAGAAAAGCCATATTCTAAAGTCCTACAAGCTATACAACCATTGTCCTCTTAAAACTAACAAAGCCAAACAATATTGACGTACTTCGATATAATAATTTGATTCTATATCTTAACAGTCGAGAAATCGATAAATGTATACAAAATTTACATAAAGATCTTGCAGATTCAGAAGATGAGTAAAAATATATGTTACTATTGATAAAAATAATTAACTTAAAAAGAGTATTAGTACCCGAATGTATTAATATAAAATATTAGAATTGTTTGATATTTAATCGTTGACCCCGCATCTGTAAAACTTCCAGTTCCATTAAATCACCAGATTCAATAAATGATGAATGAATTATTATGTAGATTGGTCGTTTTAAACTCTTTCAATTGTGTCAACGAATACAACTCGGACCAATCCATCAACACCAAGAAATAACATGGATGCAATAATATGGAGGCAAGATTCCATCTTTTGAAATAACGACGTCGTTTAATTTCGGACCATTGCCATTTCGGACCATGCTACCAAAGGAAATTTTCAATCAAATCTGCCGCCTATACACCAAGTGATGCTAAGTCCGCTGGATTGTCGGCAGAGGGATTGTAGGGAGTGGCTCTTTGACAATGTTGTATATATAGCTTAGTTAAAAGTTGCGCTGTATATAGTTCTTCCCGAGGTAAACACACCTGTTTAATTGGGGCTACCTTTGTTTTAGCCGCAATAATATTTAAGCTAAGTTGTTCGTCATTTCGATCCAGTTAGCAATTTTGTGTTGATGTAATTGATCATTCCACCCGAGTCCTAATAACCATAAACTCTGAATGAATATTTTAATTTGTATTATTATTGGGGCAAACCATCCAAGAGGATCGAATAGTCTTGACAGAATATGCCGTTTTGTATATATATAGATGCTTTTTGCTGTCTAAACTTGGATTTGAAAAACACCAAGTGTTTTAACATAAGATTTAAGAACCAAATCTAAGCTTTCTAGCTCCCAAACCTCCTTTGGTACGGCTTTCAAAATGTTCACTCGATTGGATGACCATTTTTGTAATTTATAACCAGACGCAAACGCCGTAGTAAATTTTCTTGGATCTCCAGTGCTTCTGATATTTTATATGCTCCGGTCAAAATATAATTTACTTATAGAAATAATTCAGAAATAAATTATTCTACTGTTCATCAACTGCTTGCTGCCGGATCTGCATTGTATTGCTAGAAATAGTGCGCTAGTGCCAAATAGTGCCGCACGTTACGGTTAATAATTTATAACCTCGTATTTATTGTTGCGGTGACTCTTCCCATTATATCCTTTGGAAATCTGCATTTTTCTTATTTTAACTGACGGGTTGAATGCTACCTTATTTTTGCGGAACTCCATCGCCAGCAGTCGTTAAAGTATATGATTTTAAATGGTAGCATCACTTTTAACCTTCCGCTGATGGTATTGGAGACAGTGGTGGTGAAGTGAATGCACATGCTACTTTTTGTTCGGTATATTTCGATTTCTGCGGTAATTTCGATTTCTGCGGTTTTACCAGAACTTCCGCAGTACAACATCTAGTTCTAATTGTGCAAGTAAATTCTTACCAGACTCAGAAAGAATTAACAGAATTTAATTTACTTGATGTTTGACTAAATTGTCCGGCTGTAACCCAACCAAAAATTATCGTTTGCGCGGCTTTACAATTCCCTTGTTCATTAAAATGTTCAGATTCGTTTAAAATTCATTTCCCTGGCACGTTGGTGTTCGGATCTGCTAATTCTAATTCATTTAAACTGTCGAATTTGTGATAATTTCGATTTTGACTATTGGATGTTGTGACGTCGCCTTCGTCAGCACAATGACCTTTAGATTTAATTGGTTAATTAAGATTTGAATTGTGCGATGATTGATTGTTGTTTAGATGTTGACAAAAATTCATGTCTACTCCGACATTTTGTGCATTTTCGTTGAGTTTTTCCTTTAAGGATACTCAAAGCTTTGAATGCAGCACAACTGACCAACGCATATGATTTTGTCCTTATCACAACGGAAAACTTTTATCGGTACTAACATGCAATGTTAGATCACGACGTTACTCTTTTAACCCAGTGGGTTGCTGAACATCCTGATATGCTTGTTGGATCAAATTCTTGTAAAATATCCATCAAATCTCTTAACCCATATCTTATAATGCTTTTATTTGTTCGGGGGTTTGGTTATTAGGGGTTTTTATTAGGGTTAGAGGTTTATTTCAGTTAAAAGGTGTAAAGGAATTATATATTTGTCGCTATTCCTGTTACACCGGTGTATGATCAGGAACCCAGTTCTCCTCATCTCCAATGGATAGTTTCTCGATTTATTATTGCATTTTGCATAATGAGGTCAAAGTACATCAAGAGCATCACATCCACAACAAAAATCGCTTTGTTTTGGAATAGTACAATATGAGTGTTATATAGTTTATAGTTCCAACAGATCACTATGGCATCCGGCTTTGTTTTATATTTACGAGAATTCTCATTATTGTATCGAAGTGCATTAACTTGTTCTATCGAAGTGCCTACCGGAGTGCATACATTTTGGTATGATATATTCAATTCAGGAGCATAGTTCATTAACTTCCATGCGTCCTCCGTAGAGATACATACACTAACTAACTCTGACATCGATGTTATAATTGCCCCGCTAAATGTGCTTTAAGTCCTCCTAAATTGAAAGAATTTCTTTAACGCCATCGGGCTGTGAGTGTTGAGGTTGCCATGCAGTGACAATCGGCAGTCGCACCTTGATTCCGTTACACATCTTGGAAAGCAGTGGCAAGTGTGGAACAACACCCTTATCTATTTCCTTTTCCTATGCTAAGTCCGCTGGATTGTTGGCAAAACAAACATGGTGCCATTGGTTTCTCTCTGTGTCTTCTTAAGCTTTGATACGACGCCATAAACGCTGTATATTGTATCTAGGGAGTGGCTCTTTAATGCATCGTCAATGTAACCCTTACCAATAATTCGGTCTGTACTCCTTATTCCGATGATATGTAATGTCCCCAGCCTATGTTGAGAACATTAGTCTTAGAACATAACTTATTCCATTACTTTTTTATTAAATTACTTTGTAAACAAAGATGCTGCCCATAATACTGTTGAAAAAGAAACAGTTTTTATTTCAATAAACCAGGTGGTCCCATCTTTAGACTGTGGTACTGAAACATAACGTCATTATATTTTTACAGCAGAATCGTTTACCACCTTTGCATGACAATATACAAAATTTCAAATAAAAATCGAAATGAGACGACAAAAATAAATTTTCATCTGACTAATCGCACACCTTTCTGTATTGCTACATAGTAAATACAAAAGGAAATGTGGTTTTCGTTTACCGCGGCGGTTAGGATACAATCTGATAATTATTGACAATTTCACACCGTGCACACATATGTTTGACATGATAAACAAAGATTTGTTTATATAAAACCCGTGCACCTCTCTAATTAGAAACGATGTGTGTTTTGTGATTTGTGGGTCTTGTTAAACATTTTTTTTTCGGAAATTTCGTACAGATGGCACTTTATATACGCTGTGGCTATATATACTCGTAATTTCGTTTGTGGCATGTTGATTAATGTACTTTAAACTTGCGGCCTCGATGCATTTCAAATTACCACAGACAAAAAATAAATTAAAAGATTTTTTTTTTTTCGTTTATGATCTTAAAGTGTTATATAAGATGTTAAGATATTTGTTAGTAATTTGTTATATACATTTTTGAATTGTTTTTAAATTATTTTTGTAATTTGTAATTTGAAGTGTAAATATGATTGATTAGATGGGCTGTTCGTTTATAGTTTTACGATATTAGTGCGTATATGATTAATTATGTAAGTAGTTTTTTATGGAATTTTTGGTACGTATCGTTGGTCAATATTTGAAGGTTGGAATAATAACACTTAACAGTAGACTCCATTTTGTCTCTCGCAACATTTGTTTAAAATTTGGTAATATCTAATAGTCGAATGGAATCGTTTAATGTTATAATGGAACTCCATTTTGATATTTAATAGGAAATAAAAGTTTTAGTTACATGATTAGGTTTGTGTAAACTAGGGTTCGGTATTTTAATATAGTGATCTAGCTCCTTAAATTATTGTAAATTAGAAGAATCTAAAAGTATCTAAATCTACATTTAACATTTTTTTAAATTTTAAATCGATTAACCTACATTTGAACTCGAAGCTACCGAGCAAATAGCGCATTGGTTAAAGCTGCAGTGTTGGGACGGGTGGTACCGGGTTCGAATCCCAATGGGGGAGGGTTTCATCGTCCATGTTAGTGCAGGCTGGCTGGAGCAATGCAATGTGCAGATGGATTTAATATCAAACCTGTATTCGTGCGTCCTAGATTTGGCTGGTGATGGCGTAAGGTAGGACGTTAACAATTAACCGCGAAAGAGTTGGGAGAGCTTCGGCTCTAGAACAGATTGCAGAGTTCAGAAACAAACAAACAAAACTCGAAGCTGTATGTTTGCTCAATTTTATACCATTATTAAGCATATCTTTTACTATTTACGAATTATGTAACTTATTTACAATCCGGCTCAAGTTTTATTCAAAATTCATCTGGATGGATTTGTTTCTGAGTTATTGCGTCAGTCACGAAAGTTTATCAATTTGATTGAATCTTATCCGCATACGCTGTAGATTTAAATTTAAAAGAGCATTTATACGGCCAACTGAGTTTCAAGGAGAAGTTTGTTATTTTAATATGCAACATTACAGTGCAAATCAATTAACAGTTCAAGTAATGCCATCTGATTTTATGACATATAAAACATAGATGTTCTCACTTTATTTAGCGCCTACATCTCCATCAATTATATTTAGGTATGTATAAACGCCTGAAGAATATTTAACGTCCAAATTACATTTTCAAATACGATCCAGCTGCCATTTTCCATTGGTGCTTCTCACTGTGTACCAAAGGTTAATCAGAACGATGCTAAATTCCATTTATTTAAACCAGGACGAGGAATTAAAATTATATTTGGTTATCTACTTGTTTTCTTCGTCAGTTGAATTGGGATTAGACAAAACTAATTTAGTCGATGTAGATAATGCTGCGCCCATCAAATGAAGGCATTAATTCTATAAATAACTACAGAATGATTTCTCTGAAAGTTTTTGAAGAAAGTTGCAGTTCTTGGAGTTCTCCAATAATTTTATTCCGAAAAGCTTATGGAAAAGTCTATTTATGTTTAGATGCTGGGAAGCTTATCTCTCATTGATGGATTGCTAGAGTGTCTGACAAAAATCAAGTTTATCTCGAGTCTGAATCTGATGCTTTTTGGCAAATACAACTAGATGAGATGTTAAAGGATAAAGAGCTGGAGGACTACTGTATCAAATTACAGTGATTCGATTTGGACTTTGCAATTCATCGCATAATTAATGCAAAATGTAAATTACTAGAGTTTGCAAATAATTCGATTTTCGGTTTTTGAAATTGTAAAACCGCGATTCCCGGTTCTGTTTTCGAATATTAAAAATTCAAAAAAAAAAAAAAAAATATAATTCCAAATTCATATTGCAGAAAATAATTCAAGCTTTCAAGAGATCATAGTTTTCCACTGAAACGTGTATGACTTCATTGTGCATAGTACATTAAACAAATTTCCAAACTTTGATGCTTGGATTTATTTAATGGGAGAAATTAAAGAACCAGCTAGTCGCATTCAATTCAGTATTTCTTTAAAATGGTGCACGTCCTCTTATAAAAATATCTAACATTGGATCAAATTCCATCTATGTTTAACATCGAGCTTAAGTTGAAGTTTGTGTCCAATTAGATAGCATATTTTCTTTTGCAGAATCACATTTCTAGTGTAGATTTTTTTTATAAATTTAATCACAGTTCGAACTGCTGTTAAGTTTTCTAAAATCGAGAACTCATTGACATGTTCCTCATCACATTCTGTATTCGATTCATTAAAATTATAATCGTCCTCGATATCTTCATCAGAATTGTCATCTTCGATATTATTAGTATTAATTTCACTGTTGACTTTTTTGAGTGAAACATAGTACACACCGCAAGATCCAAAGCATAATTTCAGCAACCGTTGTATGTCTTTGCAACTATATCATTCTCGAGTGATATATTGTAACTGTTCAAATGATCTATACTTATCAAAAATGTACCCTGACAAATGAATTGAAAGTTTACAATACCTCTTACTATTAAACCATCTTGGGCCGCAGTCTCTCTACTATTTCACAGCATCTTCTTTTTTTATTTAAAATTGGTATTATGACAGCTAAACATCGTTGCAAGAACTACAAGCTAATCCATCTTAGGTCTCCTTTCTCAAAACAATTTACTGGATATTTTTTAAATGGTTTGTAAATGATAATATCGATCCATAACAGTTGGAAATAATTTACGAGTAATTACATTTTATGCACTAAGCTTTCTTATTTTTTCTATAAATCGAAAAACCGACGATTTTTTGGAACGGTTTCCGAATACGGGTTTTCACCAAAATACCGCGATTTTCCGGTTCAAATAATTCGATCCGTCAAACTCTAGTAAATTACCACATAAATTACACAACCATGTTTTCGTTTTTTTTTTTCAGATAATTTACCAATCACCAGTGAAACATTCGAAGAACATTTAGAATTAATTTCGAAGGTCGCAAAGTGGTTAACATAGGCTAATTTAACTGTAAATACTGCAACATGTAAATTTATGATAAAAGAGTGAAAATTTCTATGGTGGCAAGTTGCAAGATTAACTCCTGATAGCTCTAAGTTCGATGCAATACCATTATATTCTATAACTATTCGGCAACTTTGTTTTTGGCATGTCGGAGTGGTACAAAATGCACTGTTATTAACCATTCAGAGTACAATCACATCATTTTGAATCCGTGCGATGCTTCGATGACTGGTACTATTCCACAAATTCTCCAGCGACGAAGAGCGTCCAATTGCTCATGTTTCACAATAACTAAATGCAGCGTAATGCCACTAAAGCGTAACTGAGTTTGATTGCCTTGCGGCTGAGGTAAGCATTTGAAATTTCAGACAATATATAGATGATTAATAGAAATTTCGCTCGCTGGAACTTAATATAAGAGAGAGAGAGAGAGAGAGAGAGAAATATAATCTTGTTCCTGACGCTTTGTCTCGACAGATAAATACTATCACAATATTGGATGAAGCAGCCGGTTTTTTATTTATTGATATGAACTCAAATAAATTCAAAATAGCGAATATTTAACCCTAATTGATAAAGTGCTATAAGCCAACTATTCCAAAAGACAAGCGTAATATGAAAGTGATAGATTGCAAAGTATACACGTGAAAAACTGGCTGACGATTGTTCCGATTTGCAAGTCTGGAAACTTTATGTACCAGTAGTTCTTTGACTTAGGAATTATTGCTCATTGTTTAATTAGTTCCACATATAGAGGCAAACAAATCTTTAGAGAGTCTGGATTTTGATGCACCACATGTGGTGACTCTAACACTCCGGTACATACCTTAAATACTTAGCTAAAGTTCACTGCGATATCAAATAGTTCTGAAACATTTTGAAACTGTTAACTTCAGGGTCCCACCAAAGAAGCTACATAATGGTTACTTTGTCGCGGCTGCTTTTGTTTTTTTTCGGACGATATTTTGTTAGTGCTGTAAAGCAGTTTTTTGTTTCTATTTGATTGAGTTCATGCCCGTTTCCTAGGTAAGAATGAGAGAATCTCAAAAGTTGCTTATTTTATGTAGATATACCTGCTTGAAAAGTTTGATTTAAATTTCTTTAGTTTAGTTTTTTAACAAATGATAATTTGGTTTTATACAATGTGATAACTGCGGTTTAACCTAGGTTTAAAATCAAAATTTGGCCTGCTACTTTGTTGCTTTCCAGCAGCTATTATTTCTTGATATACATTTTTCACCTGCTTATAATAATTTTGTTTCGGATATAGATAGCCTCTTAGGTGAAAGATATGTTACTTCGTGATCTGTATAGGGCAAAAGGTAATTTCTTTGCGGCCCTTCTTAATATTTTTCTTCATTTTGTTGACCAGCTTTCCAGTAGAAGTGTGCTGGACTTTTTTCCCCCTGTAAATTGAGACTCGGTTGCTTTAGTAGTAACATTACTATTAAGAAGTCTAAAAAAATAATCTTCCTATGAAAAAGTATTAGTTTTCCAACAAACAGAAAAGCATGATGGTTATTACAAGAAATTAAAATTTCTAATCGGAGGCTGATCTGCTTTAATACCGGTTTTGTCGGTCACATGACCTAAATAAGTTACTTCAGTGTCTGCAAAGATGCACTGATTTAGTTAGAACGTTAACTTGCAACAGCAATAAGAGTTACTGAAATATAACCGCTAAGTTGGATACTCCCATTGGTAGTCGTAGGTATTAGAATATATCTCATGGCGAGTCGCGAGAACAACATTCTTAAATTTGCGTTTAAAGTTTAGTTTACAATATATCGTCTCTCATTCCCCCGCACGCAAGTAATGGACAAATGGTTTTAAATAGAGATTTTGTCGAAATCGTAGAATTTCGACAAACTGTGGAATAATTGCCACTCCTTTTAGTTCCCATCAATAAAGTATTCGCTTTATGAGAAAAGTTCTTGTTGATCCTGTGCTCTAAATTAATTGGATGTATACCTATCCTAATCCTCATATATTAACATTTACTACTAAAGTACAATTGAATAGCATTGCGTGGATCGACTGCTTCTATATCCGATTCTGCCTTAGGACCCAATTCGATCATCGTGAATCCGATTTCCGCAAATTTTTTATATATAAGATGCATAATCTTATGTTATGGAATAAGAGACATAAGATGGTGCGGAAAAAAAGTGGTAATATTTTACAGTTGTTTTATGTTAATTTTAACTGACACCTCTAGTAAATGTGCAATTAGAAAATGAATCATTCCAATTAAACCATTTAACTTAGGTGTGCATATGAATAAGCAAATTAACACTTCGTCGATGTAAATTATATCATAATCGACGGTACACATTTTTAACGGTCATATGTGCATTCTTGACCATCAAATCGGATAATAATATTCGATTTTCGGTTTTTGAAATTGTAAAACCGCGATTCCCGGTTCTGTTTTCGAATATTAAAAATTCAAAAAAAAAAAAAAAAATATAATTCCAAATTCATATTGCAGAAAATAATTCAAGCTTTCAAGAGATCATAGTTTTCCACTGAAACGTGTATGACTTCATTGTGCATAGTACATTAAACAAATTTCCAAACTTTGATGCTTGGATTTATTTAATGGGAGAAATTAAAGAACCAGCTAGTCGCATTCAATTCAGTATTTCTTTAAAATGGTGCACGTCCTCTTATAAAAATATCTAACATTGGATCAAATTCCATCTATGTTTAACATCGAGCTTAAGTTGAAGTTTGTGTCCAATTAGATAGCATATTTTCTTTTGCAGAATCACATTTCTAGTGTAGATTTTTTTTATAAATTTAATCACAGTTCGAACTGCTGTTAAGTTTTCTAAAATCGAGAACTCATTGACATGTTCCTCATCACATTCTGTATTCGATTCATTAAAATTATAATCGTCCTCGATATCTTCATCAGAATTGTCATCTTCGATATTATTAGTATTAATTTCACTGTTGACTTTTTTGAGTGAAACATAGTACACACCGCAAGATCCAAAGCATAATTTCAGCAACCGTTGTATGTCTTTGCAACTATATCATTCTCGAGTGATATATTGTAACTGTTCAAATGATCTATACTTATCAAAAATGTACCCTGACAAATGAATTGAAAGTTTACAATACCTCTTACTATTAAACCATCTTGGGCCGCAGTCTCTCTACTATTTCACAGCATCTTCTTTTTTTATTTAAAATTGGTATTATGACAGCTAAACATCGTTGCAAGAACTACAAGCTAATCCATCTTAGGTCTCCTTTCTCAAAACAATTTACTGGATATTTTTTAAATGGTTTGTAAATGATAATATCGATCCATAACAGTTGGAAATAATTTACGAGTAATTACATTTTATGCACTAAGCTTTCTTATTTTTTCTATAAATCGAAAAACCGACGATTTTTTGGAACGGTTTCCGAATACGGGTTTTCACCAAAATACCGCGATTTTCCGGTTCAAATAATTCGATCCGTCAAACTCTAGTAAATTACCACATAAATTACACAACCATGTTTTCGTTTTTTTTTTTCAGATAATTTACCAATCACCAGTGAAACATTCGAAGAACATTTAGAATTAATTTCGAAGGTCGCAAAGTGGTTAACATAGGCTAATTTAACTGTAAATACTGCAACATGTAAATTTATGATAAAAGAGTGAAAATTTCTATGGTGGCAAGTTGCAAGATTAACTCCTGATAGCTCTAAGTTCGATGCAATACCATTATATTCTATAACTATTCGGCAACTTTGTTTTTGGCATGTCGGAGTGGTACAAAATGCACTGTTATTAACCATTCAGAGTACAATCACATCATTTTGAATCCGTGCGATGCTTCGATGACTGGTACTATTCCACAAATTCTCCAGCGACGAAGAGCGTCCAATTGCTCATGTTTCACAATAACTAAATGCAGCGTAATGCCACTAAAGCGTAACTGAGTTTGATTGCCTTGCGGCTGAGGTAAGCATTTGAAATTTCAGACAATATATAGATGATTAATAGAAATTTCGCTCGCTGGAACTTAATATAAGAGAGAGAGAGAGAGAGAGAGAGAAATATAATCTTGTTCCTGACGCTTTGTCTCGACAGATAAATACTATCACAATATTGGATGAAGCAGCCGGTTTTTTATTTATTGATATGAACTCAAATAAATTCAAAATAGCGAATATTTAACCCTAATTGATAAAGTGCTATAAGCCAACTATTCCAAAAGACAAGCGTAATATGAAAGTGATAGATTGCAAAGTATACACGTGAAAAACTGGCTGACGATTGTTCCGATTTGCAAGTCTGGAAACTTTATGTACCAGTAGTTCTTTGACTTAGGAATTATTGCTCATTGTTTAATTAGTTCCACATATAGAGGCAAACAAATCTTTAGAGAGTCTGGATTTTGATGCACCACATGTGGTGACTCTAACACTCCGGTACATACCTTAAATACTTAGCTAAAGTTCACTGCGATATCAAATAGTTCTGAAACATTTTGAAACTGTTAACTTCAGGGTCCCACCAAAGAAGCTACATAATGGTTACTTTGTCGCGGCTGCTTTTGTTTTTTTTCGGACGATATTTTGTTAGTGCTGTAAAGCAGTTTTTTGTTTCTATTTGATTGAGTTCATGCCCGTTTCCTAGGTAAGAATGAGAGAATCTCAAAAGTTGCTTATTTTATGTAGATATACCTGCTTGAAAAGTTTGATTTAAATTTCTTTAGTTTAGTTTTTTAACAAATGATAATTTGGTTTTATACAATGTGATAACTGCGGTTTAACCTAGGTTTAAAATCAAAATTTGGCCTGCTACTTTGTTGCTTTCCAGCAGCTATTATTTCTTGATATACATTTTTCACCTGCTTATAATAATTTTGTTTCGGATATAGATAGCCTCTTAGGTGAAAGATATGTTACTTCGTGATCTGTATAGGGCAAAAGGTAATTTCTTTGCGGCCCTTCTTAATATTTTTCTTCATTTTGTTGACCAGCTTTCCAGTAGAAGTGTGCTGGACTTTTTTCCCCCTGTAAATTGAGACTCGGTTGCTTTAGTAGTAACATTACTATTAAGAAGTCTAAAAAAATAATCTTCCTATGAAAAAGTATTAGTTTTCCAACAAACAGAAAAGCATGATGGTTATTACAAGAAATTAAAATTTCTAATCGGAGGCTGATCTGCTTTAATACCGGTTTTGTCGGTCACATGACCTAAATAAGTTACTTCAGTGTCTGCAAAGATGCACTGATTTAGTTAGAACGTTAACTTGCAACAGCAATAAGAGTTACTGAAATATAACCGCTAAGTTGGATACTCCCATTGGTAGTCGTAGGTATTAGAATATATCTCATGGCGAGTCGCGAGAACAACATTCTTAAATTTGCGTTTAAAGTTTAGTTTACAATATATCGTCTCTCATTCCCCCGCACGCAAGTAATGGACAAATGGTTTTAAATAGAGATTTTGTCGAAATCGTAGAATTTCGACAAACTGTGGAATAATTGCCACTCCTTTTAGTTCCCATCAATAAAGTATTCGCTTTATGAGAAAAGTTCTTGTTGATCCTGTGCTCTAAATTAATTGGATGTATACCTATCCTAATCCTCATATATTAACATTTACTACTAAAGTACAATTGAATAGCATTGCGTGGATCGACTGCTTCTATATCCGATTCTGCCTTAGGACCCAATTCGATCATCGTGAATCCGATTTCCGCAAATTTTTTATATATAAGATGCATAATCTTATGTTATGGAATAAGAGACATAAGATGGTGCGGAAAAAAAGTGGTAATATTTTACAGTTGTTTTATGTTAATTTTAACTGACACCTCTAGTAAATGTGCAATTAGAAAATGAATCATTCCAATTAAACCATTTAACTTAGGTGTGCATATGAATAAGCAAATTAACACTTCGTCGATGTAAATTATATCATAATCGACGGTACACATTTTTAACGGTCATATGTGCATTCTTGACCATCAAATCGGATAATAATATTATTACCTTTAAAATTTATTGCAATTTTTTTTTTCTATCCTCAAGGTGATAATAAACATTTTCTTTGCTTTAGTTAAAGCTTGCGATATAAATTATAAACTGTGAGTTTTTTTTATTTTATGAAGTTTAAGAAATTAATAATAATCGCACATTTATTATTAAAAAAAAGCGTATTATAAGTTATTTATTCGCGAAATAAATAATAAAAAATAAAAAAAAAATAAAAAATTTCAATAAAAATTATTTTTAATCAATTTCCATAATCTTACGTATAGTTTTTTATTTTAATAAAAATTATTTCAAGTTTTATTAATAAAAATTAAATTAATCGATTTAATAATAATAAAACTTGAAATATTTTAAGACGCAGTGTAACCTCCTTTTTAAACTTCAGCGATCAGATAAGTATGAGTGCGAAAAAAAAATTAAAAACGAAATCATCAAAGTGAAATTCATTTCTCACCTCTGTTTTTTTTGTATCACACTTTGCGCGAGGGTTTTATTGAAAATTATTTTATTTTTATTGTCTTGAACTTGTTGTAGATAGTTTTGAGTGCGCATAAGTTTACACCCATTTTTACTTTAGACTGGGTTTTCCATTGGGGACACTTTAACTTTAAATTAAAATAAAATAAAAGGATCATTGGCATGCCTCGTAAAAGAGTTATAAACTTGCATGGTGTCCTCAGAAATTCCTCACAGTATCGTTGGCTTATCGTAGAGGCAACTAAACAATGGTTGAACCACATCCTTAAAAAATAGACATGCGGTTTAGTCCGACACGAGGAACAAGCACGTCTTTAGGGAAACCCAACGCGCTTGGTATTACTATAAAAGCACTCTTTGGAACTCGCATTTGATCATCCGCATTTGATGTCCAAAATATAAATTGACCCTAAGTTAATTTTTAGGGATGGTTTCGGGTCATCCATGATGTGAGATCATATCGGATGGCTGTCAAATTCATATAGGCAGTTAAAATCAATTTGTCATTGCAACCCAGTTTTCGTACAAGTCAGGGATCAAAGAAAACGAATATTAATTTGAAGGCTGAAGTTCTATAAGTAAAACAACTCAGCAATGAGCGTCATTTACAAAACTTCTTTAAAGAAGTAACCAAAGTGTACCATACATTCAGACCTAGATCTACTGCCACTCGGGCCCATCATGAGAACCTCCGTGTTAATATCAATGTATTATTCCATCACCTATTCATAATAAAGGTGATCTTTTTAAAGGTAAAAACTAATTTGGTAAAGCATTCCTTTGCACGGCATACAATTTGTTTTCTTACAAATTATCTTTTAAATAATCAAGCCGTTAAATATAAGAAAAATTTTCAAAAGCTCAAGACAAATTTTCAAGACAATTCAGCCCTCTCAATTTTAATATGTACCTCATCACAATTACCTAATTTTGGAAACAGCATTCACAGATGACAGCTGTACAACCTAAAATTACCTTTTGACGACTTTTCAGGGAACTTTACTCGATATACTTTTAATCTTTGTATACCGGTAGTCACTGCCTAAGGAAAATACTATTAACGTTGCGAATCAGTGGTACATTAATTGGGAACCTGTTTTACTAACATACGGTAACCTTTACCTCTATAAAAATACTATGCTTGTTTTATTGTACATTTTAGTAGGACTTAATGTTGAAATGAAGACGATAAAATGCTAATCCTAGAATCATTTTTCTAAATTCTGGATCAGAGGCTGATCATCTTCCCTAGAAGAATTTCAAATTATCTTGCCACACATTCTATTTCATTAAAAATGTTTACCACCATCCTGGACTGAGAACCTGCTAGTACATACGAAAAACAAGTCGAACAATTTCGCGACACTGATTTCTAGATTTTTTATCCAAAGAATTTTTATCCCAGGATTTTTTAACTTAGCATTTTTAACTCAAGAATTTGTATCCTAGGTTTTTTTATCTCAGGATTTTATATCCCAAGATTTTTTACCACAGGATTTTTTATCTCAGGATGTTTTATCCCAGAATTTTTTAATGTAAGATTTTTTATCTCAAGGTTTTTTATATCAGGAATTTTTATCCTACGGTTTTTTATCTCAGGATTTTGTTTCCTAGGATTTGTTATCTCAGAATTATTCCACAATTTTTATAATAGGATTTTTCATCCTAGGGTTTCTTGTCCCAGGATTTTGTATCTCAGGGTTTTTTATACTATTACTATTTATAAGATTTTTTATGTCAAGATATTTTACCTCAGGTTTTTTTTAACGGGATTTTAACCTTAGGATTTTTTATCCCAGTATTTGTTATCTCAGGATTTTTTACCCCAGGATTTTTTAGCTCTTGATTTATCTCAGAATTTTTATTCTAAGATTTATTATCCTAGGATTATTTATCTCTGGATTTTTATCCTAAGATTTCTTATCCGAGGATTTTTTATCTCAGGATTTCTTATCCAAGGATTTTTGATCCCACATGTTTGTCATGATTTCTTATCCCAATATTTTTTATCACAGAATTTTTATCTCAGGATTTTTTATCTCAGTATTTTTTATCTCAAGATTTTTTATAATCTAATTTGTATCTCAGGATTTTTTATCGTTGGATTTTTTTTACTTAGGATTTCATCCTTTTTTTTACTTAGGATTTCATATCCCGTGATTTTTTATTTCACGATATTTTATCCTAGCTTTTTTAATCACGGAATTTTTTATCCTAGGATTTCTTATTCTTGAATTTTTTTTCAGGATCTTTTATCCCATGACTTTGTATCTCAGGATTTATTACCTCAGGATTTGTTATACTAGGATTTTTCTCCGGATTTTTATCATAGGATTTCTTATTCCAGGATTTTATATTCCAGGACTTCTTATCCCAGGATTTTTTATCCCAAAATTTTTCTATCACGATTTTCTATTTAAAACTTTTTTATCTCAGGACTATTTATCTCAGGATTTTTTATCCCAGGACTTTTGATCTCAGCATTTTTTATCCTAGGATTTTAGCTTAGGATTTTTTATCCTAGGGGTTTTTGATCTCAAGATTTTTGTATCTTATTATTTTTTATCTCATGATTTTTATCTCAGGATTTTTCATCCTAGGATTTTTTATCCTAGGATTTTTTATGTCATTATATTTTATCATAGCATTTTATATCTCAGGCCTTTTTACTTCAGGATTTTGTATTTCAGGATTTCTTATCCTGGGATTTTTTATGTTAGGATATTTTATCCTGACATTTTTTATCTCAGAATTTTTTATCCAAGGATGTTTTATTCCAGAATTTATTATCAGGATTTTTATCTCAGGATTTTATATCCCAGGACTTTGATCTGAATTTATTATCTCAGGATTTGTTATCCTAGGATTTTTCCCATAATTTTTTATCCTAGTATATCTTATCCCAGGATTTTCTATTCCACGATTTCTTATCCCTTGGTTTTTTATCTCAGAGTTTTTTTATTGGGACCTTCTATCCCAAGACTTTTTGTCTCAGGATTTTTTATCTAAGGATTTCTTATCCCTGTACTTTTCATCAGAATTTTTTATTATATTATTTTTTATCTCAGGTTTTTTTATCCTAGGATTTTTTATCTCAAAATTCTGTATCTCAGAAATTTTTTTTCCTCAGGATTTTTTAACCCATGATTATTTTTCTCAGGATATTTTATTTTAACATTTTTTATCTCATGATTTGTATCCTAGAATTTCTTATCGCAGGATTTTTTACCTAGGATTTTTTATCTCAGGATTTTTTATCTCAGAATTTTGTATCCTAGGGTTTTTTATACTAGGATTTTTCATATGGTTTTCTATCGTAGAATTTTTATTCAGGGTTTTTTATCTCGGGACGTTTTATTTCAGGTTTTTTAATTTCAGAATTTTTTGGCCTTGGTTTTCTTATCCCAGGATTTTTTATACCAGGATTTTTTATTTTATCCTTATTTTTTATTTTTTATTACAATAAAAACTATTTTTTAAACAATTTAATTGTTAAATTAAAAAAAATAAAATTAAAATAAATAAAATTAAATAATATATGTATTAAATTAATAAATATCTATATTTATAGATTTAAATGAAACATGTCACCACGTATCAATAAATGTCAACTCTTGAAGTTGGCTATGCGTGAACTTAATGTTGATGACTCAAATGATAGATAAAATAAAACAAAAGAAAAAAAAACCATTCAGATGAAATATTAGGATCTTAATTCCAGGACTGTCCTGCAGATCAATTTACTTCCGAAAATGCCCGAGTTCCATTATCAAATGTATATTGAACTATGATGCTCGTACACCCCTAAATGGAAAACCACGTTACGTACATACAAAGTATCATACAATATTTTATGCTATATACAAGATCAAACGATAATGCAACATTTTGTTGTGTATATTATTATGATTAATGTCCCAGAATATTTTGTTAATCTTAGTTAAATATTTAGAAATGTTGTTTCAAAATTGATAATCACCGAGAAGTATTTCTTAAAACAAAAACGAAAACATCATTAACCAAACAAAGGAACAACTAATCACCTGTCCATTGTAATAATAACACTATCCACACTAATCATAATCATCAACAGATAGTCCAATGTTGCCCGATAATATGGATACTGTGTAGGAATATTGTTGTTGTTGTTTTTGGTTTTTTTCATCTTAATTTAATTTAGATTCGGTAATCATCAAAACAATTCGTAAGATGAATGAATTTGTATTCAAATTATTGTTGGGCCAAGAGAATTATGTAATTTCGTGTAAAGATATATGGTCGTCTATATATATATATGAGGATAGGTGATTATGTTTTATATTATAAGTGGTAATCATTTAAAGTTATTTAATGTCTTAATTTCCGATTCCCAAAAAGATGCGGTAACCGCGATTAGAGATTGAGTTATTGTATTAATTGAATGAAACTATAATCATATTTGTGAGATGAGGTCGTTGGATTATAATTTGGGATTGGAGATTTTTATGGTTTTCATATATAATACGTTGTTTTGGGTGATGAATGCGACCCTAGAACTACAACTTACTACTTTCTACTTTGTGAAAGAAGTAAGTTGTACAATTTTTACTTATTTGTTACATTTTTAGTGAATAACGATTCTCCACACTAGTGATGTTTTTTGCACTAGGCAGTAAAATGATATATCTCCAAGATCATCCATCTTCAAGGTCCAATTCGCCAAGAAACAACTTGAATTAGCTATGGGTTTTTGGATTTAACTTTTTCGTTTCTTTTCGAGAGCCACATTTATTTTTTCAAAGAGCCTCATGTGGCTCGTGAGCCGCAATTTGGCCATGTCCGGTATATAAGGTGGATTTTACGTATGCGTGCATAGTAGAATTGTATAGGGTTACCCAATAAGAAATTTCATTTTGAATAGCCTGCTATTTGGGCATTTGTCAATTTTGAAGCGGTCATCTTTTGACATTTGACAAGTAAAAACTACGCAAATACTAAAAATGGTACGATGCACGCTTCAACAACGCATAATGAAATTGTTAAAATTCACTACAAAAATCGTAAATTTTTCAATCACAGTTCGCTCACGGTCGGTAATAGCGAAACTAGTGGAGAAATTAGAGCTGTTGTGACAAGTTAGTAATGCGAAGAATCGAACCCATGTGCGTCGCTCAAGAACAACTAAGAATATTGCTGCTGGAGCCCGTAGTGTTTAAGAAAACCCAGGTTTGTCGATTCCTCGTCGATCTTTGATTAATGATTTTTTATAGCGGAATTGGAAGATATTGATGTGGACGACATTTATTTCAGCAAGACGGCGCTACGTGCCACACAAGCAATGAAACAATCGCAATTTTGTAAGAAAAGTTTACTGACCGTGTTATTCCTCGAAATTATTTCTCGTTTTCAATCGATACGCATTTAAGATGGTATATTGGACGATGATAATCGTTGTTTGATACTGTGGATATAGTCCTGTAGGGATGTACGTTTTTGTTTAATTAATTTTTTCATACACATATAATCTTTAAAATAATTCACTTATAAGCCTACAATTTCTTCTTTTGCTGGAAATTACTAAGGTCCCAATTTTATTTGACTATATTTCGGGTTTTTAATTATTAGACTTTTTGGAGTAATATTAATGATAATTAAATGCACTAAATATGGCGAGTATTGGCTGTGACGGTGTCTGTAACCGGGTCGATCTCAGTAATTTAACTAATATCCTGCCTTCTAAGTAAATGTAAAATCGGGTGTAACGCCGGTTGGCTTGGCGCTTTCCGGGATATCCTGCGCTTAATGCTTGGCCGTACAATCTAAATCAATCAATCAATCAATTACACAGAGCCGACTTTAGGTGTGAATTGTGATCGAGTTGCTGTGCTGCTGAGAGCACATTAGAGGCACAACATTTTGTCGAGCTTTATGAATCCGATCATTTGAATTTTACAGTAGTTAGATTGAAAATTCGAATAAATGCCTTTCAATATCAGATCAGTTGGTTTTTCCATCTGAACTCGATCACTTAAATGTTGACGATTCCGCAAATTTGAATTTAATACATTTTTCAGATTCATCTTTATGGTCCTAAACTCTTAACAATAAAATTTCTGTTGGCTAACAAGCGAGTCCGTAAGAAATCCGTAAGAAGCATTGCAGAAATTGACACTGCCTCTTTTCAGGCTTTATGCAGTTATAAAACTATACATAGTCCAATAAAATTTATGATTTTAACTTGCTTGGCATTTGTTTTCTTATACTTAACTCCCAACAAGTTGGGGCATTCAAACAATATTTCCGCATGAAGCCAGATCTGAAGCCAATCATATGATATTATAAGGCTTAGTGTATAGCATGAAATTAAAAACAAGGTACATTTTGGCTTGTGTTGCTTGATTTATTTTGATTCTGTGACCCCTTGTAACCAGTGGTATACTTTTATAATTTGGACCTGATACCTGATACCTTAACAAAAATCACTTGCATCACTTTAAATACATTCATGCATTTTCAAAAATTTAATTGTTCATCAAATTTTGACAAATGTGAATGTCGATAACAATTCGGCAGTAACGTCAAAATGCCGTAATTACCGAGGTTAACATTTTGATTTCGACACAATTGCTTTAGCGAAAAATTTATGGTCTGTATTAAAAGAGAAATTTCGCCTTTCAATGAATTGTCGGAAGTATTGGAAATGCATAGTTGTTTCTTACTTGAGAATAACGCTTGTTTATAACTCCAACTGCTATACTGGAAGCTTTGGTAGTAATGTTGAACTCTGGTTTATTCGAGGGTTGTTCGAAAAGGGTGACAGTTGTGAGGAAATGCTTGACCGCAGTGAAAAATTCTTGGCAATCTTCAGACCAAA
Organism: Tipula confusa; assembly: GCA_963556175.1. Classification (NCBI taxonomy): domain Eukaryota; kingdom Metazoa; phylum Arthropoda; class Insecta; order Diptera; family Tipulidae; genus Tipula; species Tipula confusa. The sequence continues at coordinate 181,194,263 of OY744476.1, forward strand.
AGAAATTTCTTCGATTTTTGCTTTTCTTTTACTAATGTGGCCAACTGCAATGTGGTGAATCAGTGATAACAGTCTTTCGGCTAACTAAAGTGGTAGTGATAGTTCATCATACCTATGCGAACTACTGTATTTTGCGAATTGATGTTAGTGCTGGAAAATTAGACTTAAACTCTATTTTTGAACCGGAGAGCGCCATCTATCAAAAGTGTCTGGCTTAAGAAGTCAAATGACTTAACACACCCAAAATGCATTAGTTGTATCCTGCAAGTCGTGACTTCCATCTTTTTAGTGTGGCATTATGGTTTTTCATACTTTGTGAGAATGTTAAGGGTTGATAATCTTAATTTTTTTTGTAAGCTAGGTAGTTTCGTAAGCTATCCAGATAATTTGGTCAGATTGGCAAGCATCTCCTTTTATTAACGGCATAATTCTCTTCCGTCTTATTTAATGACCTAGATTTGAACGTGATTGGTCTGTCCTTGGCAAGTTCACCCTGACACAGTAAAGCACAACTTGCTGTATCTTATTTTATCTGAATTTGATGAAATCCGGACGTGAGGTCGTAAAAAAATTGGAATTGACTAGATTTACCAGGGTCTTCGATAAATTGGGAATCGAATACTCATCTGATATTGTTACGACATTCAGTCTCTTGTAATCGATTGCCATCCTGTATTTCTTGATGTCTGAAGCGTCTAATTTTTTTTTCTACTTCCCACATTAGGGAGGTGTATGGGCTTTTGGAGGGACTTATGATTCCATCTTTTAATAATGGGTCAATTTGTTTCTTGATTTCGCTCCTCATACTAACGGGTTAAGACATCCGATTTAGCTTTAATAGGTTCCTCGTTGTTCGTTTTAATTTCGGCTTTTATATCTGTTTCGATTGGTTCAGTATTATTGACCGGTCTGAATAATGTTTTGAGTTTTGATCTTTTGACGGTTTTAATTTTGTTTGTGAAACAGATAGTCGTCTCACTTGACCTGATGTTTTCTCTTGGTATCTTTATATTTGGTGTTAAGGGTAAGATGTTGTTTTTTCTATCGATGATAGCTCCTAATTCCTTTAAGGTGTCGTCCCCGATTATTCCATCAAATGATCTGAGTCCAAGCAGTACGAAAAATTCTCGAAAAATAGGCCCACATTCTTCTCTTTTATTAAGATGGTCACACCAGTGGACCTAATGTTGAATTGTGCCTTTGCGAAATTTGGATTTACGGCTAATTATGGATTTACGAAGTTTTTTTTGGCTCCTGTGTGTAGGAGGAACTTGAGAATGTTGTTTTCCTTCGGTTTGTACACTAGGTATGGTACACTATAGAGAGGCTTCCATAATACAATATAATTAGGAGTTGTCTTTTCTTGCTAGTCTTCGCGGATACTTTGATGTCCGAATTCTCGTTGATGAATTGATTGTATAGTTGTTTCTCTTCATCGACATCCTCAAGGTGATAAAGTCTGATTTTTTCGTGGCTTGTTCTGATACGAAGCTTCTCATTTAAATGGTGTCTGATAGTTAGCGTTTTCTGGGCGATTAATGTGCTTAGCCTGCCTTGTATTAATAGATGAATTTCCATTGGTGTTGGTGGATTTGGTTGAACTGGTAGAGGGGTGGCATCTTATTACTTTGATGTGGTATGTTATAGGCCATATTTTGTTATGGCGTGGTTATATTGTGTTGCGGTGTTGGGATATAAGTAGGCTTTTTTCGCAAGTTTTGCTGGTATGTATTGGGTATGGGAATGAGTTTCCGCTGTTATTTGGTGAAATAAAAGACGTTTGTTTGAATCGAAAACGAATGATTGGTTTATTCAAATTATGCTCCATTCGCAGCTGCAACCTTCGTCCATCTTTCGGGTAATAAACGAATTCCGCGACAGAAGAACTCCGGTTCCTTGGAAGCAATCCAGTCATCGACCCATTTTTTGACATCTTCGTATGATGTGAAGTGCTACTCTGCCAGGGCTGACTGCATCGACCGGAACAAGTGGTAGTCTGAAGGAGCAATGTCTGGTGAATATGGCGGGTGGGGTAGAATCTCGCAGTTCTGCCCCTCCAAGTAGTTCTTGACAGCTAAAGCAACGTATGGCCAAGCGTTGTCGTGCTGCAAAATCAGCTTGTCATGCTGATTGTCCCATTGCGGCCGTTCTCGACCCAGAGCTTGCTTCAAACGGATCAGTTGTCGTCGGTAAGTGATGGTTTCGTCCTGTTTCAGCAGCTCGTTGTATACGACGCCGCTCTGATCCCACTATATGCACAACCTTACTTCCATGAATATTTGCTTTTGGCATCGAAGGTCCCGGTTTCTCTTGCTTGACCCATGCTGGTTTGCGCTTCGGATTGTCGAATCAAATCCACTTTTCATCTCCAGTGATGATACGATGTAAAAAACCCTTTCTTTGCTAGCGTTGAAGCAAGACGATGGTTTTTCGGCGCTCGATGTCCCATTCTTTCAATTCGTGTGGAACCCGATTTCCGAACTTGCGAACGAATTCCAATGCATGTAAACACTTGCCAATAGTAGAGCGGTCCACATTCGACTGTTCTGCCAATAATTTCGCTCTGACATGAATCTTCATCCACCAATTCTTCCAATTCTACATCTTCAAACTTTTTTGGTCCGCCTTCATGTTTCTTGTGCGCTGCAATTTTCTTTAAAAAAAAATGATGAAGTAAAACTTCCCGCAAATGCTGTTTTTTTGGCACAAAATTCGACATTTTCAATGAGACGCAAAAAATTGTTGTTTATGTTCTGAACAAATGTCACTAGTGATTATTGAAGCTTGACATCTAACCTTCAAAGAACATGTATTGCCCGATTAAATAAAATTAAGAAGGCAGAGCTACTAACGACATTTAAGTAGTATCAGCGGGATATCATTCCCACAGAAGTAAGTTGATTTATTGGAGCTATTATTAGATTGTTAAAACTCCTTTTGTGTATTACCAAATATCTAAAGTTTAAATTTTAAAACTCCTACATAATATAATATTGAATTACAGGATTCTAGAGCTTCTATAATTTCTGTTCAGTTTTTCTAGAAAATTCTAGATTGGAGTTCTGCGTGGATTGTTACAGAACACCTACTTGTGATACGAATTAAGCGAGTAATTTAGTCACTATTTGACCAATATAGTTTCGTTCCTATTTAATGAGTTTTATAGAGATTCTGTATTTACTACGATCTCGTGATGTTTATGTTCTCGTGATTTTAATCGGCACTTTGATTCACTAATTCACTTTCTCTACTAGCCGACGTTTTTATAAACTATGATATGGTGGTCCCTGTTTCGGTGCCAGTTATGAATTTTAATTCGGAGTTATGAAAAGAAATGCATTTGACTTTAATCTTTATTCTTATAATTCTAAACTTAAACTAAACTTAAATCTAACAAAAATGTCTATATCCATAAATTTGTTATCAGCAAATTTTTTGTGCTAATTATACCGGAAACTAGTGCAACTTAGGTATCTATGTTTCGCTGATATAACCTAAATGGCACGTTGTAAAGAGACAACATTTTTATAACTAAACTTATATATATATATATATATATATATATATATATATATATATATATATATATATATATATATATAATATATATATATTTATATATATATATATATATATATATATATATATATATATATATATATATATATATATATATATATATATATATATATATAAGTTAAGTTGAGAACTTGTTCCAGAATTTGTTGTTTGTTCTCCTTCCAATTTCGATGAGCCTTCCTGTGCTCCTCTTCAATGATTCGGAATTTATTATCTTCGTTGCAGATGTCCTCCACTAATCTCCGCGTTAATCGTACTTTGTAGTTGTTGAGATTTTGTTGGTAAACTTCTTGAAGAGCTTGCAGGTACTCTTCGGGAATTTTTATGCCATTCAATAACGTCGGATGTAATTTATTTTTCAGGATTTTCGTTAGAATCTCTTTATTTATCTCCGGTAGTGAGATATAATGTCGATGATAGTGGTTGTGGGGTTGTTCATATATGTACATGTCGTCCCCACCACTGAATATTATTTGAACCTTGAAGACATTTATTGGTGACTCACAGTGTTGGATTAGTTGTGTTCCATTCTCCTCCGCGCTGTGTATTGTCCCACTGTTTGAAGGTGATAGTGTATTCATTTCGACCTTTAATATAGCCTGGTTTAAATACTAACTCATAGTTGTACTCTTCTATACGCGCTTTCCATCTCTTGAGTTATATATGTGATCGAACGATCTTTTCCTACTTCGCCTTGTGATAGGACCGCTCCTATGCTGGCATTTGAAGCGTCTGTTGTTAAGATGAAGTGTCTTTCGAAGTCGGGGAATATGAGTAAATCTGATGATGACAATTGTTCCTTCAGTTGATCGAAGGCTTTCAATTCCTCTTTACCCAATTCAATTTTGATTTTCCTTGATTTATTTGCCTTTACCTGGGCATTCTCCCCCGTTGTGAGATTTGTTAGTGGTTTTGCGATTTACGCAAAATCCTTGATGAATCGTCGATAGTAAGACGTTAGTTCAAGGAATCCTTTTAATTCCTTGAGGTTCTCTGGCGGTTTGAGATTTCCAATTGCTGCTACTTTTTTTGGATCTGCTTTTATGCCTAGACTGGTTACGATGTAGCCCAGGAATTTTGTTTCTTTATTCAGGAATTCTGTTTTGTTGAGGTATACCCGGAGATTTGCGTCTCTTAGTTTCTTGAAGATTTTTCTGACGTTAACAAGATATTGTTCTTCGTTTTCTCCGCCGATGACGATTATATCGTCTAAGTAAACGTAGCAAATTCTTCCTATAAATTCCTTAAGGACATTATCTATCATACGTTGAAAGATGGCGGGCGCGTTCTTCAGCCCCAATGGTAGCCGCAGGAATTCATATTTCCCATTCATTGTTGAGAATGCGGTTTTTGGAATGTCGTTTCTTTCATTTTTATGCTGTGGAAGCCTGAGGTCAATTCGATTGTTGTGTAGAACCTAGAATTCCCTAGGCTCGCGATGGTGTTATTTATGTCAGGGTTTGGGTAGGTATCAGAAATAGTGACTGCATTAAGTTTCTTAAAGTGAATTACCATGTGGTACTTTTTTATTCCTGAAGCGTCTAGTTTTTTTTCTACGATCCACATGGCAAATTATATGGCTCTTTGATGGTCTGATTACTCCCTCTTCTAAAAGTTTCGCAACTT